>JAFIDM010079848.1:44587-60595 GCA_023159025.1 Thereuonema tuberculata | reverse complement strand
CCACGCATGAGCCTCGTGGGAAGCTACTCCACTAGGCTATGTCGGAAATGCTCCAATTCATTACAAACTTCTTCTTTGGCCATTTAGTCGTATATAAGATCATTATTATTTGATTAATTGAAATTCTGTTAGGCTTTTGAAAATATAACACATAAGTTATGAAACATGTAATTCTTTTTTTGTGTATTTTTATATATTATGGATTTTTTAAGTTTTTAAAATTAATCCTATATTTATTTAAGAACTAATGAATTACGTCTAAGATTTACCAGTCATAATCATGACTAATATTGAGTATTGTTTTTACAATAAAGCAATGAACATGGTCTTGCGGTCACCTGATGATTGTTAAGAAATTGAATTGTTAATCATTTAGATGTAATTTGAATAAAACTGTTCAGTGTGTGATTGTAGCCGTGGTCGTATAGTGGTTAATACATTGCGTTGTGGTCGCATTTACCCAGGTTCGATTCCTGGCCACGGCAAAAATCACACCACGGATTTTTTTTTTTTTTCTTTAACATTCTTATACTGATTTTGATTATTAAGCTTCTTTTATTCAAATCGTTTAACATGAAGTTTTATTATTTCCTGTTTTTATTTTAATTTTTAATCATTGTCTTCCATTTTAAAGAGATTATTAGCAGTTTCTTTATT
This sequence comes from Thereuonema tuberculata, assembly GCA_023159025.1. Classification (NCBI taxonomy): domain Eukaryota; kingdom Metazoa; phylum Arthropoda; class Chilopoda; order Scutigeromorpha; family Scutigeridae; genus Thereuonema; species Thereuonema tuberculata. The sequence goes on along the minus strand of JAFIDM010079848.1, from coordinate 59,938 downwards.
CATTGTCAAGATATCACTTGGTAGAAGCCACAAACTGTCTTTGGAATTTATCGGTGGTTCTCGATTTCTTTTATACCCTTTTATTTGATGTGGACAGCAAGAATTTACAGTGAATTAAATCTGATTTTCAAGTATTAACAACTTATGTCCGACTAGATAAGTAGCAGGCACGTGGCCAGGGGAGGGCTGGAGGGGCTTCGAAATCTAAACAAAGAAAAAAATCTGTCTCACAAGTCACCGCAGAGCATCAAAACGGCGAAAGATTTCGAGAGACAACTAACCAATCTTATATCAGGAGAGTCAATGTAAGTTTTTTATGCTAGTTAGTTAAGGTTTACTTGACTTGACACTTTCATAACTCAGATTATCCCATTAATTAATTTTCTTTTAATTATGAAGTTTGACAAATTTCTTGTTTTTTTTTAGTTTAAGGTGCAAATTACAAAAAAAATTAGACCTGATACAAAAATTCTGAATATAGATTCGGATTCAGGATAGTTGAGTTTACTAAAATCAGTTGTTTTTCTCGTGAAGCAGACTGAAAGGTAGAAAATGCGTATCAGTGTTATATAAACCCTGCAAAGTTTTACTTTCATCAATCCATGTGACCTATTATACGAAGAATTTTTACTTTCACAATAACATTACTGTCCCTATTTAATGTCCTGACTCAAGCGGCTGCAGGCGACTGCAAACCTTTTATTTCTTTTGTAATAGGAGAAGTAAAAAGTTTTGAGCGTTTGTCGCTGGATGGCATGAGTCATTACTGAGCCATAAGTCACGATGTAAAAGTCATATCTGGTCATTCTATACTGCGCCGTAAAGGTGACATAACGCTTTACAAAAAGTTCTTTGACAGTTTTGTGTTTGGTGAAGCCAGTTGTGTGTTAGAGCGTTACAAAATGGAGGTAAAAAAAGAAAAAATTCGATACATTCTTCAGTACCACTACGACCAAAAAGCGGAGCAATTTGTGCTGTTTATGGACCCAATACAGTATCGAATGCAGCAGCAAAGCGGTGGTTCCAACGATTCCGATCTGGTAATAGGGACGTCGAAGATAAGGCACGTTCTGGTAGGCATCTCGTCGAAAATGTCGATAAAATCATGAAATTAGTCGAGTTGGACCAGCATACGAGCACTTATTCCATTGCCCAGGAACTGAAGATGAGCCAGAAAACCGTTTGGAACCATTTGCCTAAGGCTGGTCTCACAAAGAAGCTCGATGTATGGGTGCCACACGAATTGACGCAAAAGAACCTTTTGGACCGAATTGATGCCTGAGATTCTTTGCTGAAGCATAACGAAATCGACCCATTTTTGAAGCGGATGGTGACTGGCGATGAAAATTGGGTCACATACGAGAACAACAGGCGAAAACGATCGTGGTCCAAGCGCGGTGAGCCTGCCCAAACGATCGCCAAGCCCGGATTAACGGCCAAGAAGGTTTTACTGTGTGTTTGGTGGGATTGGAAGGGAATCATCCACTATGAGCTGCTCCCATCGGGCCAATCACTCAATTCGAACCTACACTGTCAACAACTGACCAGATTGAAGCAGGCAATCGACGAGAAGCGGACAGAATTGACCAATAGGAAGGGTGTTGCGTTTCATCAAGACAATGCCAGGCCGCACACATCTTTACGAAGCGCCATAAACTCCGAGAGCTTGAATGGGAGATTATGTCGCACCTGCCGCATAGCCCAGACTAAACCGAGCGAATATCACCTTTTCAAGCATTTGCAAAATTTTCTTGATAGTACAAAACTGGCCTCAAAAGAGGCTTGTGAAACTGGCGACTGCAAACCTTTTATTTCTTTTATATATTTCTTTTTCCAATGCACCTAAAATTCTGAAAATTTAAAAATGAACCTGTGAAGCATCTGGGATTTCTATTTTCTTGTTTTTAATTTTCCAAATTTTCTACAATTAATTAAATTAAAACTTAAAAACAGTCAAATCTTTTTGGGGTGTTTTCGAGGTATTATTCGTATTCTAAAAACTGGTCAAGTTTTTTACCAATAGGGATGAGGCCTTATTCAATCGCGGAATCTGAAATTGCCTTCAAAATGGACAAAAGTTATCGAACAAAACGGCGCATATTTGATCTAAATCCGATAATCCTAACTTTGTTAATTTCATCGTCGAAATAAGAGAAAAAACGCTCAGAACTTTTAACTTATCCCATTATATTTCTTTTTCCAATGCACCAAAAATTCTGAAAATTTTCAAATGAACTTATGAAGCATCTGAGATTTCAATTTTCTTGTTTTTAATTTCCACATTATTATGCAATTAATTAAATTAAAACTCAAAACAGTCAATGTTTTGGGTGTTTTTGAGGTATTACTCTATATATTCAACTCAAAATAATTTGACGAAAACTTAAAATGATAAAAAATTTGTAAAATAATGTTTTGTACTTAAAATATTTATTATTAGTGCAACAGTTAATTTTTAAAGAAATAATAATTCTGTAAGATTAAATTATTTTTAAAAAATTAACTATTGTACTAATAATAAATATTTTAAATACAAAACATTATTATACAAATTTTTTATCATTTCAAGTTTTCGTCAAATTTTTTTGAGTTGAAAATACGAATAATACCTCGAAAACACCCAAAAAAAATTTGACTGTTTTTGAGTTTTAATTTAATTAATTGTAGAAAATTTTGAAAATTAAAATCAAGAAAATAGAAATCCCAGATGCTTCACAAGTTCATTTTTAAATTTTCAGAATTTTAGGTGCATTGGAAAAAGAAATATATAAAAGAAATAAAAGGTTTGCAGTCGCCTGCAGTTTTTGAGTCGGGACCTTAAGAGCCTGATTCACAATAGTATCAAATCGAATTTTTTGTTGTTGAATCAGTAACATTAAGTTATATCGTATTACAATGTCAAAAAAAAACCAAACAAACAAAAAAAACAATTTAGTGCTAATTTTATATGTTATGTTGTCTACCACATTCTCAGTTACTTCCTTCCAGTATTTGGAGAAGTACCCCTTGCAGGTGGCCTTTATTCTGCAAAAAGCTATTCCAAAGAAAAAAGGAATCAACAGACTCTCAGCGGAAGGTTTACTGTTACATCTGCACAAGCTTTATTTACTATGATACTCTACCTTGGTCCCAAATCTCTGATAGAGAGATATAAACATTGGCATACATCATCACCCTCGTTACCGATTACGCATTGCATTCACATAAAAAAAAATAAAAAAAAAATTCAGATATTTTTACTTATGGCTTTTAAATAAGAATTTCAGAATTCATCATTCATTAATAGAAAAAAATAGTAACAGTTATTTGAGAATGACGGGTCACTATTAAGATATCTTCCCCATTTGAAATCCACATTCAGAAAATGGTATATTTCTGTTTGAAGAAGTAGACTAATATAGAAATAGTTTAATCATCCACATATCTATAAATGGCATCTCAAAACAACAAAATGCGGGATTATTAATAGTTTTCAGACGGAGAGAAAGCCTGAGAAAGGATGGCGTGAGAAATGCAGGTTAAACGGGAGAACTCCGGGAAAACCTGCCCATCGCGGATCGCCACCATCAACGAAACCCACATGAGAACCAGCCTCAGAGGTGAGAGGCAAGTGTCAACGCCAACCGCGCGGCCCTTCATCTGGCTAACTGCATTCTTTGGCTAACTGTATTAAAATTGCATAAAATTGTGTTAAAAATGTATCTTATATGACGTTGATTTCAGGAACGTGAAACAGGAAATTCTCCCCCCTCCCTGGTAAGGTAAGCTTGTAATGCATGTAATGTAATGTAAGCATGTAATGTAAGCCCGGTAATGTAAGCTTTTAATGGCAATTAAAAAAGGAAATTTCCTTCTTAATTTCAATAAAAATTTCATGGCAATCCTTCACGGTAACTCATTATTTTCAATTTCCAACCATTTTGTGATTATTTTTCTTAAAATTTAAATAATTTATTACAATTTTTCAATAATTTTCGTTATTTTTACCTACAATATTACCCTTAGATACACCACTTTCTCAGTTTCAAATGAAATTTCCTTCTTAATTTCAATATAAATTTCACGCAATCCATTATTTTTAATTTCTCAGTTTCGGATAGAAATTTAAACCAGATGGAATTATCGACCTCATCTGAACAGCGCTAGTGATTCGGCCTTCATCGACTCCCAAAGACGCTACAACATCATGCTTCGAAAATGTACATCCGCCGCCATCAAAGAGTTCCAAATAAATGTATAAAGTTCTTAAAAACTACAAAACGAATCCAGAATTTTCCAACGCTTTTGTCGCTATCATGTAATAACGAGTCACTTTCATCAAAAAAAAGAAAAAGAAAATTAGGCCTAATTCCACAGGTGAGATTTCCGACAAGGTGATAAAAAACTACCGACAAGGTGATTAAATTGATAAGTTTTTTGCCATTTTATAGCAGAGACATATTCTGAAATAAAAGAAACCAATTACTTTGACAGAAATGGCTTAACCCTTTAAGGGAGCGTGTTGTTTATAAACAACGTTGTACATTTAAATTATTTCACAGTTAACCGTTGAAGTTTCGTTTTCGGACAGTGTTCTACGGAAACAACGTAAGATGCTGCCATCTACTGAGAAGATGGAAATATACTTTTACATCCGGGTTTTCAACGTTTGTTAGAATCCAAAATGGCGACATGCGTTTTGTGACATCGGCGAATGTTGGCTCACAAACTTCATTCTGCACTGAAGAACAAACCTACAGGTGAGTAAATTCAAACATTAAATGTTGTTTATAAGGTATTAAGGTTCAATTTGGCATGTTTGAAAACTTTGCAACTAGGCTTGTAGAGGTTGTGGGGGGAAATGTTTACGGACGTTGGGTTCAACTGCATTATGCGGTAACCGGAAGTGGATGCTTTATTGGTATTAACTAAATTAACAACCATAATCTTTTGTCCCCTAAGGCACATTTACAACCAAATACAGTTAGAATTAGGTTAGCTCAAATTAACTCCCCTAAGGCACATTTTCAACCAAATACAGTTAGAATTAGGTTAGCTCACATTAACTCCCCTAAGGCACAGTTTCAACCAAATACAGTTAGAATTAGGTTAGCTCAAATGAACTCCCCTAAGGCACATTTGCATTACGTTAGGTTAGATTAGGTTCGCTTAGCTGCAGGATGTATGTATTGGAAAATAACCCCGCGAATTCCATCCATTGCAATTTAAACGATAACTCATGTCCGCCACTTCCGGTTACCGTAATATGCAGTTTTACCCGGACGTTGTACAGGAACAACATTGTCCTGTAACTGAAGTTTCAGTCAAACTAACTTTTTTTTTTTTTTTTTTTTTTTGTCGGGATGCATACTATTTACAACTGTTATGTGGGAGAAACATAAAATAATGGAGATTAGCTTTATTAGCTTTAAAAAATAATTAATTAAAACAAATAATTAAATCTTTAATGAAAAACGAGATTAAAAGCATTTTAAAGATTAGTTAAATAATAGTTCACATGTTTATTCACGTTTATTTATATGTTTGATTGTTGTATTTATTTTAAGTTAATTGTTTATTTGTTTTCAATTGTTTATGGTTATATTTTATTGCAATTGTTTATTTCACGATGTAAGATCTCGCTAATGAGATTTTGTTATATTTTGTTTTGTTAGGGATGAGAAAAAAGTTTTTTTTTCTCCTTCCATTTATGATTTTGTATTTTTCATTATTTATGTTTTAAAGCTATGGAATCTTGAGAAAGTCCTCAAAATAAAGGACGAAATATTGAAGTTATGTTGATGGAGTTTGTGTTTGATTTCGAGTTTTAGATAATTACAAAGTAAATTTTAATGTGTTATAAACATTAAATTTCATGAGTATAAAATTTTATTTTAATTTTTGTTTTATTTATGGACTATTTTAGGGCCAGGAAAATGGATACTACAACAGGTTGCTCTGGATTGTCAGCAAGTTCGTTTTACAGGCGTACTCAACCAGTGGACTACACGTCACGAAAAAAAGCATGTGATGCTGTGTTTTTGCCAACTCAGCATTCAGACATAGACGAATCATCTGATGATGACGCTTTGCCACTTAGTGTCATACAACAAAGACAAATTTTCCATGACAAGGTTCAAATGGTGGCCAAAAAAAGTGACAAAACTGCCAAAAGTGAGGTTGAAATACATTCACACAATGATTTGTCGGAATCAGAATCATATGAATCGGAATCATCTGAACTAGAGTCGGATACTCCTGAACCAAAGCGAAAAAAAAAATCTAATGTTTCCGAGTTCAAATGGCGAAAAAAACAAATGGATGCAGTAAACATCGAATGCAATGTTCAATTTTCTAATCCACCTGAAAATCTGACACCATTAAATTACTTCAAAATTTTTCACGATGATGACATTTTTCAAAATATGGTGGATCAAACCAATTTGTACTCCACACAATGTACTGGCACGTCAATAAACACCAATATGAAAGAGATGGAGCAGTTTGTTGCCATACATATTTATATGGGTATCGTAAAAATGCCATCATACCGTGATTACTGGGCAGAAAGTTCAAGATACGAACGTGTAGCAGGTATTATGGGACTGAAGCACTTTGAAAATCTACGACGTTATCTTCATCTAAACGATAACAACAATCAAGATGATCATAAGGACGACAGGCTGTTTAAGATACGCCCATATTATGAAGCTACAAAGAAGAACTTTCAGTCCATTGAAAATGAATCAAAACACTCGGTGGATGAGATGATGATCCCATTCAAAGGCCGTTCTATTCTACGTCAGTATCTGCCGAACAAGCTCTACCGCTGGGGGTTTAAAATGTTTGTACGAGTGGGAACAAGTGGCATGTGTTATGACTTTGATTTATATACAGGGCAGAGCAAAACTAACATGCAAAACTCCAAGCTGGGTGTAGGAGGAGATGTTGTGATGAAATTGGTAAGTTCCATATCTAATTCTGCGAATAACCAGGTAACCTTCGATGACTGGTTTGCTTCAGTGCCGCTAGTAACGGCACTGAAGGATAAAGGCATTTGGTTGATCGGTACCATTAGGGCCAATCGTATGTCCGGCTGCACACTACTATCCAAAAAGGACTTGAAGAAAGCTGGAAGAGGAAGTTACGATTACCGGGTTGACACAACTAACAATATTGTGATTGTAACATGGTTCGACAACAAACCAGTCCAGTTAATTTCATCGTTTGTAAGCGTTGAACCAGTCAGCACAGCCGAACGATGGTCCACAGTAGACAAAGCCAAAACTAAGGTCCAAATTTCATGCCCAGCCATTGTTAAAGCTTACAACTCCAGCATGGGTGGTGTCGATTTGCTAGATATGCTACTCGCATGCTACAGGATACATATCAAGGGTAAACGATGGTACTTGCGTATCATATTTCACCTTGTAGACATGTGTGTAGTGAATGCATGGAATTTGTACAGACGTCACTGTATACAGAACAATGTACCCGATTCTCACATCATGCAACTTAAAAACTTCCTCGCTGACATTGCCCATGCATTAGTGCATACAAACAAAACGCCACGTACCCGAGGCAGGCCAACAGCAGAGGCACCACCAAAGAAGGTCATCAAAAAACCAACCCAAACAAGACCAAGTGACGACTCTCGGTTCGATGGTTACCACCACTGGCCATCTCAGCTAGAAAAGCAGGGGCGGTGTAAATTGTGTACCAATGGTTACACCAATTTCCAGTGTACCAAATGCAAACTGTCTTTTTGTCTTACGAAAGACAGAAACTGCTTTGTGACATACCATTTAAAGTATTAACCTATGTAGCCAGTCTTATGTAGAATTTACCCAAGTTGTAATGTGCTCAACATAATAAAATGTTTCAATATTTTTTTCTACATCGAGACAATGTGGTTTTTAAACAACATTACAGTTTATAATAAAGCCTTACAAAAAAAAAATAATTTTTGGTTCACATGTTTTTAGGTTTAAGAATACAACACAAATTTGATAAGTTTCATTTTTTTGGTCTGGTAAATTAATGCTTGTCCCTTAAAGGGTTAAGGGGACTCAGTTCGGACGATTTGGAAGTCTTAAGTTCAAATCGTTCTGTAAGTGTTAAAAATACAACTAAAAATCTGAAAATTTAAAATACGACAGTTCAAATATGAATGAATTATATTCTCCTATTCTTGATTTTTACATGATAACTGAATTAATTACATTTAAGCTGAAAACAGGCTAATTTTTCGAAAGAATTTCAGCTGTACTAAATTATTTTAGTTTTAAAAAAGCTCCCATTTCAGATTCTATGAATAAATAAAGTAATAATCTAGTAACTGAATTCAATAGTTCCTTTACTTTCCCACTAGTTGAATTTAAAAAAAAAAAAAAAACTATAAATCGAAACTATCAAATTTATGGTTTTTATTTTTTATAAAATCAACTATTGGGAAAGTATAGGAAGTTTTGAATTCAGTGATTAGATTATTACTTTATTTATTCAAAGAAACAGATATGGAAGTTTTTTTTAGCTAAAAGAATTTACTAGAAAGAAAATTCTTTCGAGAAAATTAGCTGGTTTTGAGCTTAAATGTAATTCATTCAGTCATCTTATAAAAATAAAGAATATTTCAAATTTATTTCAAATTTTCAGTTGTATTTTTAACTTTACAGAACAATTTGAGCATAAACCTCCAAATCATCCCAACTGACTTACGCCTCCCCTTCAGGTGCATATTAATGATATAAAGATAAAACACTAAGAATAAAATGCACTTAATAGTACAACAATTGAGATGAATCCTATAGCTTCAAAATGTTTTGCCCATTTAATTATTAGGGAGACAACACAATTCATGGATACAATAAGGAAAAGGTTAACAGTAATGGCTTTAGAATTCATCTAATTCTTTCTGAACTATTTCAAATAATTAAGTGTATTTTTATTCTAACTCTTCAATTATTTTTGACAATTTAGTAAATACAATTACCTACAAAATTTTATATTTAAAACAAATATGTATTTTTCAAGAATGTTTCTAACATGCAGAGTTCCATTTGTGTATTTAAAGATGATTTGCAAAATTTGAAGATTAGTGATGTTGTTCTTGTTGTTAATGTTTATAATTTAAGATTTAACAAGTTTTAATACAAGCTAATTATCAAAAGTAAATTTTGTTTGTATGATCAGTTAATAAACGATACAATGACCACTAAATTGCAACCATAAATTAAAATTTAGTACGTAATAAGCAGTACGCATACAATTACAACAGATAAACATGAATTCTTGAATTTAATTTCCAACCGTACGGGATTTTTAGGTATATTTGTTTATGCATTAATCAATTCATATAATAATAACAGATCTAATCGAAATTATTCAAGCCATAGCCACCCATTTCCAACTAACATTAACTGTTAACTTCTAAACTTCCTGTCTTTAAAACCTGAAACACATCAAATGAATATAAACGTTTATCAAACTTAATAACTTTAAAATAAAATAAACTCAGCATGTTGTCGGAGGTACTGAACGTATTCTAGGTAATGTTAATAGTATCCTAACTTTTATTGAACTTAATTGTAGTTGAAGACTAACTAATTTAACTGTATTTTATGATGAAAGGAGTATAAAAATTTAATGTAAATTATTATTTTAATTTAAAATCTATGGTCAAGGAGCAGAACAAAAAGGGAAGAAATTTACATAAGCTTTGGAATATTTTCTATTTTTATCAAGTTACAGATTCTCCAACTTTAACTAATGCCATATATAATGTCAAGTACTTCCTCTTTTTCAAAATGTAATTGAAGGGCTTATTTCCAAAGTGACATTTCTCCACTTTTTAAAGATTTTGAGTTTAGCATCGCAATGTATAGAATTGACCCTCCTATGCTATATGAAATAGGTGTTACTTCCAAAACAACGTTTATCTCGGTTTTGAGAGTCGATGTTATTTTCAATGTGACTTATTTCCATGCTGTTTTTATTTCCAAACAGTCGTATATCCTTACGGCCAATAGGAGCGCTCTGTGTAGTCACATGATCTCATAAAGTGTCATGGCCGATGCAGTGTTGTACTACGCTTATATGTGTGATTAAGATTACTTGTTTACATAATGATCAGTGCCGGATTTCGGGGGAAGGTGCAACTGCCCCGGGCGGCACGTCCGGGGGGGGCGGCAAAATGGGATTGAAAATTGATTCTTTTTTATAATTTCTAAATGCCATAAAAATGTAAATAAAAACATAAAATTTAGAAATTATCAGATCACTTTTTTTTATACTGGTGGGGTTTTATTAAACTATTAATTCACAGAAAGTGAACTCAAATCCTTGCTTTTACGTAAAAGTAAAACAAGTGTTTTTAGAAACAGAAGAGCGCTAATTGCGTTGATATGATTTGCGTAGAATGTTTCATTGACGAAAAACAAGCAAGTAGCTAGGGGATGGGGTAATGGGTCGATTGTTAATCGATTTTTTTTTTTTATTGTAAGTTTGTAAATAATAATAATGAGTCTGGAACTGAATTCTAAACTTGTTTTTTTTTTATGTGTGTGTATGTTTGTTTTATTTGATGTAAAGAGTGGAATTGATTTGTAGTAAATTTTTTATTTATTCCTTGGGAATAATATTTTTTTTTTGTATGTTTGGAATTTTCTAATAACTTAACATCAACACTTTTTTATCTTAAATAAATTTTTTATCCTTGATATTTCGTACTCTTTAATCAAGAGCACTTCTCAGATGGTCTGGGATAGGCTATAAACCTATTCCCTAATACAGAGAATTCATTACAAATGATAGATTGTAATAGATGATAGGTAATATATCATTATTACTAAATTACTCGTTCATTATAACAATTTACTAATTTAGTAGTTCATTACAAAAGAATAGAAGTGATATGTTTAAGTCATTATTACACCAATACAATGGATGGAAGATGAGTTGTGTGTAATTGTAATTTATAGGAATTTTTCGACATTGTTAATATTTTTTTTGAATTTGTGCAAAGTGTAGTTACCAGGCATGAGAGTGGGGAAAATGTAAAAAAGAGGAAATTATGCGCGAGGTAAAATTTAAGACAAAATTTGTTTGCAAGTCGAGTAATATACATTTCATTTACACATAATATATTGCAAATGTTAATATACATGAGTTGAAAGTTCAGGAATTCAACGAGGAGGGGCATATAAACGTTCGGAAACACGGTGTACCACGAAACAAAAAAGGGAAAATAATAAAAATAAAAGGAAAAAAGCGGAAGTCCGCGAATCTGCAAAAAAGCGGAAATTTGGCATGCCTGAGTTACTAACCTTTAGAAACTTTTATTTATTTATACACGGTAAAAATTAGGCAGATTCAATTATAAATCTTGTATAATAATCAATACTTTCAAAATAAAAAAAAAATACTTTTGTACTGTATAAATCCTAAATATAAAAGAGATTTTAGAATATATTTACTTATAATCACAATACTTTGCATATCATTGAAGAATTTATATATTTTCCTACTTTTAATACAGTACAGATGTATAGGAGAGTGTCGTTTAATTCCAAAATGACTTAAATCCTTGTCATGTGACTCCAGTTCTACCTATCCCATGCTTTTCTGATTTTTTCCACATACATCTCTAGATTTGGAATAAAGAGTAAAAGAAATGTGCCAAAAATCAAGTTTCTGTAATATACTTGCAATGGGTTATTTTAAATTTCTTGTTTTTGAACATTATGATTTCATGGAGAAACGTCACTTTGGAAATAAGCCCTTCAATTGCCATTCTATTTTATACCAAGGCCCATCAACGTTTGTCATACATCCTATTTCTAAGAGGGAGAAAATGGCTGCATTAACGATAATATATATAGCTATCTTTGACAATGGTTTACGTAAATTAAATTTAAATAATTTTAAAAATTAGAAAAAGTGTTCGTGTATATTACTATCCGATTACCTTGCTTTTTTAACTCACACAGTCTGGTTTCTGGGTCAAATCTTCTAATAAGTTTTTAAGTCACTTCCCATTGGTCGATCATCTAGAAATTTTGCAAGGGTGCTTATGTCTGATGGCAATAGAATAATATACTGATACATTACTATATTCCGCCAAGGCAGCACGTCCTTCCGTGCACCGTTACTACTATATATAAACAGTAGAACCTCATTATAACAGACTAATGGGGGCTGAAGGTTGTCAGTTTTAATGAAAGTCCGGTTTATAACAAATATTTCTTATAGGAGTGTAATGCAGCAGGGCGTACATCAATGAAAGTACAATAGTTAGCTATAAAAAGTGTTTATTGTTTAAAAAATAAAAAAACAGCCTTCAACATAGTAGGCTGAATTGAAAAAGATGTGTACTGCATTAATCTTTAGAACAAGAAGGTTCTGGTTCATGTTGAATGCTTACATTCATTGGTTTGAAAAAATAATTGATTTTTTTTTTTGCTGGGTTTGTTTGCTTCTTATATCTTCAGTTAATAACTGACGGAGGTGCCGTAAGTGATCGTAATATGCAAACACATATGGTTGGAAATGTAAAACTCGTCAGATAAAAATAAGCCTCTATATTATTATTATAAATTTTTTTAAAACTGTTCGTTATTAGCTACGTTCGTTATAATAGGGTCCGTTATAATGAGGTTCTACTGTATATACAGTATATATATATATATATAGGGGAGATCCGGGTATTATGGACCCCCTAAGCAAGAATGCTCATAAAACTTAAATTATTAAAATAAAAAGATTTAATTTGTTGGCTGCTCATAACAATTGTATAGCTACATGGTTCAAACGTGGTAAACTTCTCTGGTAACTATTAATAACTGCAGGAAATAATTTTTTTATTCTTGTGTCGGTGGTCCATATTACACATACGTTCGTGTAATATGAACCGAGTAAACCAAGAACAAAACATAAGAAATAAATTAAAATAATTTTTAAAAACAAGCTTTCATTATAATGCACTAAACAGTAGTCATAATGTAGGCATGTGAAGTTGCACTATTTTATTTGGATTGGTTTATGAGATATGATGATTTTAAAATTTACCCCTCTTTACTTCCTTATTGGTCGAAGTTTGAAAAATTTAAATCATAAAAATTGTACGACTTGAATTACATTAAGCAAGCCCTAATTTGTGCTTATCGTTTAAAATATTAAATAAAACAAGCTTCAGGCTCATAGTAATATGCTTAGCAGCCAGTGGTCCATATTACACAACAGGGCATGCATTTAAATTCAATTGAAATAAAAGACAAAGATTTTTTGTTTCTAAAGAGCACTAAAAGATAGAAAACTGGTCAATTTTATTGTAACTAATTAGTTTACTTATTTTTACTTTATATAATTCCGTAATATAAGGTACAATCTTTACATTTTTTTACACTGTTAGTATATTTTGCTCTCCTCCTCTTGGAAAAAATTCTATGGGAGCTCAGGACTGTTATTTCAGAGGAAGTGAGTTCAAAACAAGAAACTATCACAGATAAGCTTAGACGTCAAAAGTTGCACTTTATGCAAGGCTTATGTAAAAGGACAAAAATAAAATGTGGGTAAATTTGGAAAAATATTCATCATTTCTATTTATCATCATATCATTTATTTCGTCCATTAGCAAAAACTAACCAAATTCAATAAAGTTTTTCTGTTATATAATTCAGTGGCAGATTTGCTTTTTCTGAAGATTATTATGTTTTGTCCATAAACTTACTTTCTTTTGAAGTAGGTACTGGGGGATTAATAGGGGTTGGAACCCTTTGCTATTGCATCCGAAATTGAAGAAATCTAGGATTTGAATTGGTTTGTCTGTAAACCCCTCCTGCACTTCCAGGAAAGGACAACTTTTTTTTTGGTTCAATGACTTAAGACCATTTTAATATAACCCCTCCCATACCAAAACCCTGGGAACAATAATGCAAGTAGAATCATTTATTTAAAATATCCATTCTCTAAATTAATATTATTTAGTATTAAGAATGTCTAAATACTGTATCTAAATGTTTAAGAAATTATGGAGAAAAAAAATTATCCAGAATTCTTCCACTATCTTAGATGAAAACCACTATTATGATTGTAAATTTAATCCACCAATAAAGATTCTGTTGTTAAAATGTTTTGATGACAATATCACGCATAGTCAAGTTCTGACCCAACTACAATTTAATGCCATATGCATTGCTTCTAGACCTTTTATGCAAAACAGTTGCACTCGATCAGTTTCTAATAGGTTAAAGGAATCTTTGACAGCTGCTATTTAGTGACTTTTCTAAACTCATCACAAAAGATTTTCACTCCCTTCCGATTAAAATTATTAAATATGGCAATTAATGAAATTAGTCTTATTTTAGCAACAAGATCTAAGATACAGTGGAAATCAACTGCTTTAGTGCTACAACTTCTGAGCCTTTAAAATTTAAACATAAAAGTTTGAAAATGAGTCCATTAAGATTTGATATTAATCCCTTCCTACTTGCTTTACACCATTCATTTTGGATTGACCAAATTTCATACCTTTGGCAATCTCACCTCTCAGAATAACACATCTCAACAATCCATTTTTCACTGAACATAATTTATTGCCAACTTGTCAAATTAAATGGATGAACCCAACATTACAATTCAAATTTTTTTACTATATTATTTTTATTAACCTATCATTCTTTACTACTCCTACTATTTTCAACCAATATCCTGAACTATCTTCATTTATTCAAATCATCAAATATATGTAAATTGTTATTCTAATTATTGTAAATGTTTAGAATCTACGTATTGTTAGTTTTTCAGAAGAGGCTTGAGAAAGTCAAGGAATTTCCCTTGACGAAATATTGCATATAAATAAATAAATAAATAAATCAAAAAGAGATATGATGATTTTGAACAAAATGAAGATACTAGTACTATATTTTATTATAACTGCAAAATAATAAAAGATAATCACAAAAAGTTTAGATATTTATTGATGGCTAACATTCTATTTCATAATCATTATGCACTCATTGGTGATGTTTTAGCATTATTGATGATAATTTGAAATTAATTAGTATATATATAACATACAAAATTCCATAATAACAAAAACAATGAAGTTGAAAATTATTTCTGCCATACAATATTCAGTTTTCAAATTTATTTATTTCATTCTCTTACTAGCTTTTAATTTATAGGACCTTTAACATATTTCAATAGGATAAAAATACACAGAAAAAGGAAACCTCTTTACTATTAGAATCAAAAATAACTTTAAACAGATATATCTTAGTATTCCTGCTACATATACTCCAGAAAAATGGTACCTTTTTGCATTTTATATTGACTGGGAGTGTTTATTAAGCTAGAATTTCTAACTAAAAAAAA
>JAFIDM010079848.1:15830-34587 GCA_023159025.1 Thereuonema tuberculata | reverse complement strand
ACTATAAATTTGGATTCAATGAAAATAGAAGAACGAAAGGGGTTGTTAATTCGAAACAATGCTCTGGGTGTAACCAATTTTATATTAGGGAGACCATAAGATCTTTAGGCGAACGCATGTCGCATTTACCCGGTTCTCTACGATCCACTGCTTCCACAGGTGCATTAATGTCGTGGCGTTATGTCCCTACGAACAGCAATGTGGGGAAAATCCACCTTCTTACAGACCAATCATTCGTTCACGTTCAAACTCAGTCGTTTGCCGATATTTGCGCCCTGCGTCGTTGATATTGTGAATCCTGGAGATACATTTACAGCTCGCTGTCCACGATGCAGTACTTGTGTGACTCCTACATAACCCTCTATTTATGCCCCTATCACGTTAATTCTAGTCACATCCTGCTTTGCGTACCTATACGTTTCAACTGATTAACATCATTCCTTTATGGTATTGCATTTTTCACAAATACTAGTGTATTTTTTTATTTATCTCTTAATTCATAATTTAACTATTAATATAGAGTTCAGATTTCCAATGATGGATTAGGATAGTAGTCTGAAGTATTATCTCCTTTTAATGATCGCCAGATGATGCTAAAAGAATGTAAATCTCCACAGAAAAAAACGGAGGAAAGGTCGATATTCGTAACAGTATCAATAATTCTAAGAAAAAAATACATAAAAATCTGTCCAGATAGAGCTGTTACAATATACAAGAATTTATGGATGTTAGCGACACTGAAAGGAATGGTAAGATTGCACTAAGACAAGAAACACGTTCTCACTCGTTGTGCACTGATATTGATGGCAGAATTTTTGAATTTTTGTCAGAAATGAAATATATCATAAACTTAGATAATCAGTCACTTCAACAAAAAATAATAAAATTAGAACGTGATGTCTTTCTTATTAATCATTTTGCAACTTCACATTCAAATAGCTCTATCTCGGAAACCATTTGGAAATATGTTCTTATCAACTTCTTAGACTGACTGCTTAATTGACCTCCTAGAATATTCATCGTATATGTATCACTAAAAAAACTCCGCAGAATGATTGGATTGTTTAATATTAGGGGAGAAGGTGGTAATATGGAACAGGGTTGTATTATGAAACAGCAATTTTTGTGCAAGTAGCTGCTGCTATCATCCGGAAACCGCTCTAATTTCTATCGCTGGTTTTCCTTTTAGCCACCTAGAGGTAGGTAACTTCAGTATTTCGTTGTATATGGTTATGAGAAGAAGTAGTGTGTTTTCGTAAGCCTGAAAGTTTTTACAAGGTAAGATTCAACACAATTTCTGATACTGTTATTAATACGAATGAGGTTTTGCTTATATTGTATATCATTATTAATTAACTGAACTACAAAATGATGTATTCAGTACTTAAGAATTAATATTTTATTACTGAGAATGGATCAGTCAATTTCCATATGGCGACTGGTGGTAATATGAAACAGGTGTTCCATAATACAACCTCACGATGCCAAGAAGCAAATTAGGACCGAAAAGAAGGGACCAAGGCAGAAATGGCGTCAAGAAGATATGGTAAATGCAAGAAAACACCAAATCAGCAGATTTTTGCTCATGAAAGACTTGCAATTTTTAATTGAGCGTTTTCTTTCAATTATAAAGTGTTCAGCATTAATTTTTACTTTTTCTCTGTAGTTTCTATATTTTCTATTGATGTGAAGCAAAACAATGCATTAAAGTATCAACAATAAATGATTTTTTTACTATAATAGCAATAATAAAGAAGTATTGTTGCATTTTAACATCTGTTTCATATTACAACCCCAGTTCAAAAATTCATTTTTTTGTAGAATGTTCTAAATAATTGTACCTATTCAAGAGTTTTAAATATTTATTTAAAAATGTGTGATATTTATCTCACACGATATTTATACTAATGCTACTGATGATTTTCATACATTAGAGCCACTTGAAATTCAAGATTTTGTCAAAAATAAAAAAGTGGTCCATATTACCACCACCTCCCCTATATACTATAAAAGTGTTATTTTGTCTGTCATAAGACTTTACGTTTTTCCAATTTTGTGACCAAACTATAAGAGATAGAGTGCTCATGTAAATGGATAAAATGTAGATCTTTTTAAGACAAACAAAATGCTACAAAAATCATTCGAAAAAAGTTTTTGGTTTCCAAGATGGCGCCTTTTAAAGGGTGAAATTTTGACTTTTTCTCAATTTAAACGAAAAGTATAAAATATGGAAGAGAAAATTATATTGAGAGAATGTTGGTACAGTCGGACCTCTATTTAACGAACCTCTATTTTGCGAATTTCTCTATTTTGCGAACTTTTCTTTGGAACCAAGAACATTTTGCTAATTTCTTCGTAAAATAACCTCCAAATAGCGAAGTGCATTTTCTATTTAACGAACTTTTTCGTGGTATCTTTTTTTTTTCCGCCTTGAAATGTTTTTATTATCAACATTCCCTTAGAGGAAATGAAAGAAATTTGGATACAGCTGAGGGAAAAAGAAGAAATTAACGATGTTGCTGATTGATGATTATCTTTCACTTGATTTTGAATATGAGACCTCGGAAACACTAACTGAATCGGATATTTTGGACAGTGTGAAAAATAAAAACAATACAGCTATGATTTGCGATGAAGATGAAGATGATCAAAATGGAAATGATCATGATGAAGAAATAATAAAAAAAAACAAACCCATGGTATGATGAAATGCTAAAATCATTTGAAACAATCTGACGCGGATTACAATTTGAAGAAAAGATGCCTGAAGGGGTTTTTCGTGCATTGCAAAGATGCGAGACGTACTATGAGCGAAAACACTTTTTCAAAAAAAAGTGTTTTCGCTCATAGTACGTCAAAAAAAAACCAAAGACAAAATTAACAGACTTTATTAGTAAAATTTAAGTACGCATGGGGTAATGTATGCTTTATGTCATTAAAATTATTACTTTTTTTAATAATATTTATTGTTTATGTATTTTAAATCTGTTTTATGTAGTTTAAGGTAATTTTAAAAGGTGAATCTCTATTTAACGAATTTTCCATATAACGAACTTTTTTTCGGGATTTAGCGACTTCGTTAAATAGAGGTCCGACTGTATTTGAAAGCTCTATCGAACGATATATCACTTATTCACAAACGCTTCAGTGTTTGCAACATACACGCAAAAATGTGAATTTTCGGTGTGTGACGCCGACCAGCAATACATCCGAGTTATTCGGAGAAGCCACAACGGGCTGGGAAGTTATATATTCTCCGACGATCGCAACATTAATTTGCTAAATAAATAAAGTTTTTTTTTTGAATGCTATATATGCAAGGGTTCCGGAGCGAAGCGACGGTACCTGGTTATTATTATTATATATTATAAAAACGTATATTATAAAACGTCATTCTGTCTGTCATTCTGTAAGCAAAATGCTAAATTACAAATTACTAAAATGTTACTGAAATAGAGAATCTATTCATAAAAAATGAAAATATATTAAACAACTATCCAACTATACTGATTGGCGACGTAAATATAGATATTTTCAAAATGAATAAAAACAATGTAGTACAGAAATACGTAAAACTTATGTGCAATAATGGTTTCAAAAATCGTCTTTACGGAACAACAAGAAACAACTGTACAATTCATGGAAATACGAAAACGAATATAGATCATATTTTCATTAATAAACATATCAAAACACCAGAATTAATATCTAAAGAACGAATCGGATAACAGTTGAAAATGAGAAAATAACACATCCAAATATAATCTATAAAGAACTAATCAATGATGTTAACAAAACAAAATTCATGAAAATCTATATATAAAAAGAAAAGTCCTGACTCACTCACTCACTGACTCATCAACGCTCACCCCAAACCCTTGGATCTAGAAAGTTGAAATTTTGCACAGAGGTTTCCTTTATGATGTAGACAAGGAATAAGGCCAGATTTTTCGAAATTCGGGATAGGGAATAATCTGGCAAACTGACGATGAAGTGCATGGCGGCAACCCCAGTTGTGTGGCGCCAACCCGCAATATACCAGAGTTAAGTGGAGAAGGCACAACGGACTGGAAAGTCGTATATTCTCCGATCTCAATATTAATTTGCTAAATAAATAAAGTTCTTTTTTTTTTAATGCTATATACGCAAGGGTTCCGGCTAGTTAAAGAGAAAAATTTTGATATCCAAATAATTTAACGTGCGCAAAATAATATAGAGACGAAGACACTGACGCACAAATTGAAGTTAAAGGAAATTATGACATATTAAGAATATAGAGGCTATTTTCAAAGAGGATTATCCTTTGCTTTGAAGAAAACCATTTTTTGTGTAACTCCAAAGAGTCAATTCATATCCTTATGGATCCACATTGTTACAATGACAGAATTTCTGTGTAGGGCATTGAACAGTATAGTTTCCACTATAATAAGTAATTTTATTTCACTGCCAGTTTTTCCCCTTATCCTTTTATTTTCCTTAATAGATTTATGCCAGTGTTCCATCCGATTCCTGATCATCTGATGTCGTCTTCTCCTGATGCCTGTTCTTCGTCAACGGTTACACTATTCCTTTTACGTCATCTACATCACACCTGCCTTCCTCGTCAAAGACTTGAGAATCTCCTTCATTGGTTTCTGGACTTAATCCTTTTAATTATTCTTAAAGCCAGAAAAGAAAAAAAATCTGAAATTTTGAGAGGCTCTACCGCTAGTTATTATCTTCGATTCTTCTATTCGCAGCCTTCTATTGGTCTATCTGTATTTTATATATTCAAATTAACTTTTCCGCTTTCTGTATATAATGTGGCTTATTGTATTTTTTTTTACTCAATAGTTAAAGGTTCGTCAAGGAACCGAAACCGGTCGTTAGTATCTGTATTTTTATTATGTCATAAGTTATCTGCAATTGTGGGCCCGGTAGCCAAGTTGTCAGGGCGCTTGGCTGCGGATTAGAGGTAGCGGGTTCGATTACCGGCCTTGGTGGAGGGCGGGGATTTTTCCACGCTCCTTTCATCTCCAAACGGGTCCTAGGGTCTACCCAGCCCTCTGTAAAATGGATACCGGGTTTCTTTCTCGGGAGGTAAAGGCGGGCGGACGTCGGGCTGACCACCCGACCTCAACTTCGTCCCGTTGGTACTAAACGCTGGGAGCCTGACCTCCTGCGACCCCCAAAAGCCTGTGTAGGCTTATCGTGGGGCACTTTAACTTTAACTTATCTGCAATTTGTGCGTCGGTGTCTTCGTCTCTAAAAATATTGATATAACATTGCAATCAAACAATGTACTCACAGTAAATTAAGATTTTTTTTTTTCTTTTAAACTTGTTTGTATCTATTCTTAAATAACTAATGCAATGTCGTTACTTGTCTTTCCAAACAGGTTTTTTGACTTCGGTCGAGGGGTCCATTCTTCATCGGAGGTACTGGAATCACTAACATCACTCGAATAGACAGGAATCACTGGTTTCTTTCGGTTGGAAGGTCTCATAAAGTCAGGCACTGGAACATCTAAGCCTTTTTGAAAAGAAAAATCATAAATAAGAAATACGTAGAAGGAAAGAAGGCAATCAACAGGGAAAGGGAAGTAATTGAAGGCACATGATATAAAAGAGAACATGAACCTCAACTGTAAATTATTGAAAGTATATTTCAGAAAATATTTACTATTGTTAATTCATAACATTATTATGAAATAGTTTTTTAACTTGAGGAGTGATTAATACTTATTTATAAATACTTGACAATTACATTTAAAATTAACTTCAAAACGTATTCTTACAATTTACAGTTAAGATTTGAACAAAATATAAAATCGAATTATTCTATTAAATAAAAGCGTTATTTTGTCTGTCATTGTCATAAGACTTTATGTTCGTCCAATTTTGTGACCAAACTATAAGAGATAGATTGGTCATGCAAATGGATAAAATGTAGATTTTTTTTTAAGACAAACAAAATGCTACAAAAATCATTCGAAAAAATTTTTTGGTATCCAAGATGTCGCCTTTTAAAGGGTTAAATTTTGACTTTTTCTCAATTTCAACGAAAAAGTATAGAAGTTGGAAGAGAACATTATATGTTGATATTTGAAAGTTCTATCGAACGATATATCAGTCATTCACAAACGTCTCTGCAAGATACAAGGAAAATGTGTGTGGCGCAACTCCAGGTGTTTCTTGATACTATATTATTGTAATGGATATATTTTCTGTTATTAATTCAGATGCAAAGAATGAATGTCAATCGTTAATATTACAATAAATCTTTTTCTATTAATGTATCCTTTCTTTCTCTTTGATGATCAATGATTTGTTTTTAAATTTAAATATAAAATTAAAATTTAATATTTGGCCTACCCATATATATAACAAAAAAAAAGGAAGTAAGATGAAAGGTTTTAAAAACGAAAAGAAATACTTTCAAATGCTTCATATTTGTTTTCTCGATGTTTCTTTAAATACAGTAATTTTTTTGGAACAATTATTTTTTTCCCAGTGATTTTACATTTTTGGAATTTTTGATTTATTTTATTTTATGGCGTAATGAAAATAGTCAAAGTGCAAACATGGGATTAATTTATCAATTAGAATGTCTTAATTGCCGTAAAATTTATATTGACGAGAGTAAAAGAACGACCCTTGAACGAGCAAAAGAACACATTTACTGTATTAAAAATAACAGACTACAAGTCTGATGTAGCTAATCATTGTTCTCGAACGGGCCACTGGATTAACGATGAGGTCAAAATTTTAATGTTAGAAAAGGATTGTAAAACTAGGAAAATATTGGAGAGCTTCATAATAAGAAATACCAAGAACTTAAATTTCAATAAAAGTAGTGGCTTAGAAGTAGAGAGTATATTTGTAAATTTAGCTAATGAAATGGTAAAAAAATGCTTCAAAGGAAACAAAAAATCTGTAATAATTCATGAATTCAATGAATTGTAAATTATCAATTATTGTAATATTAATGTAAGAATGTAGATGTTATTGCAGTATTGTGATTGTTGATAACTATATATACGCAATGTAAGTTCACCTGAGATTATATTGTAATCAAACTTCAAGAAGAAAGCAAGGAATATGCTTTCGAAAATTCGTTTTGCATTAAAAAAAATAATTTTTTAATGTTATGAGAGTAGAAGTAGTATTTATTTAAATTATGATAAGCAGAAGAAGAGATTTAAAGAAGACATGGATTATTAACATAAAATATTTCAACCAATTTATAATGAAAAATAAAAAATAATTAACTTACGGATTTTTATAAAAAAATAATATTTAATTTGTTTCAGTTTTTGAATCTATGTTATTCAATTCTTTGTAAAATTACTAATTTTAATACTATTTTTAAAATTAATCAAAAAATAGAATTATTTTTAATACGAAAATTAGTTTCTATTTTCAGATTAATTTTTAAGTTTTATAGTAGATAACTTTTTTTTTTTTTTTTTTTTGCTATCAGCGCATTATTTTAACAAAAATATAAAATTATTTATTATTACAGACAGCAAACAAAAAAAAAAAGGAAATTTACATTCCAAATTAAAATAAAAATAAGATTAAGTTTTAATTAAAAAAAAAAAAAAAGAAAGCACGAAGAAACGAATTAAAAAAACAAACAAACGAAAAAACAATTTATTCATGATTGTATTTTGATATAATCTTAAAAAGAAAGACTTATTCAATGAATTGGAACGAAATCTTATTTTTTTTATTTTCATATTTTCGATGCTTTTATTAAAATTCCTCAAAATATTTGCCTTAAAGATCCTCAATATATTGATATTCAAAGAGGTTAAGTTACTTAAATAATTGGAATTTACCCTCCAGTTTTATTTCAATCAATAAGTAACTACTTTATCTTTAATCTATAAAGTATTTTAATGTATTAATACTAGTTTTTTATAGAATATTTGATAGTTCGAGTATAGTTTGAGTATTTTAAAATCTTAAAAGTACTTCATTGAGAAATAATACACTAAAAGAATCATATTTATTCTTGGATCTGTTAAAATAAATACAACTTCCTTCCTTTTGAATCTATTTTATCCAATTCTATCTAAGTTTTTAATGTTTAAATCTATTTTATTCATTCCATTTCATAAAATGCCTCTAATTTCAATGTGAATTCACTGAGTGTGTGGTTTTTGTTAATTTTCTTATTTAAAATTGATTGAAATCTTTGAATAAGTTGTCTTTACCTAATTCTAACATTTTCTCGTAGTGCCGTTTCCTATTCCAATAAATCTTTTTCTCATATTCTCCCATTAATTTCCATTCTTCTCCGTGGAAATACTTCTTCAACTTGTTCAAATCCATTTCAGCCATTTTTTCATCGTCTGCTACAAAGCCAACAGCGCCACTGCGGACACCAACGGAAACTAAGAGGCAGACGATTAGCTTTCAAACATAAATTAATAAATAAATAAATAAATAAATAAATAAATATTCGATAAACTTTATTTAATTTCTATAAAGAATTAGTTTTTAAAAATCTCAATCACAACAGTTTATAAAAATTTACTGAAAAGACAAACAAGCGATTATTTGCAAAACAAAGCGAGTTGCAGCGCCATCTACGGGTAGTGAGAGAAATAAACTGTGTGGAAATAAATTCACTGAAAAATTGAAGGACGAATTACAAATAAAAGCATTCTAATAAATTATGAAATTTCCGAGATGATGAAGGAAAAAAAAAAACAGGTTTTCTTATTTATTTAGTTATTTATTTATTAATCCGGTGTGTAGATTTATCGTCTATCTAGTGGAGGACAGTTATAACTAGGGACGAATCTTGGAGAAATACGGTTATAAAATCCGCGGCCTTCATTAGGAAAGGAGCCAGCCAACCTAATAAAAGCAAGGATTTTTTCAGGGTGTTTTTCTCAGACGGGTACCAGGATTCACTTCCCTCTGCAAAATAGGAAAAGGAGTAAAAGTTAAGAGGGCGTAGGATGTATCAACTCAAGAATTCAGATGAAATTTTATAAATAAAGGATATACATATAATTCATGTTTATTTATTTATTTATTTCTGAACTGAAATTTGACAATTATCTTAAGTTTTCAGAATAATAAGTTATTTATTGAAAGGAAATTTTGAATACCTTTCAAGCCAAACTGAAAGAACAGATCAGCACATTATCATTGTTTAATTTTTAGATAAAAAATATGTAAAAGCTTACTTAATGTTAATAAATAATTAGAACTTACAAATACATTGAAAATTTCTTAATGTCATCGTAACAAATGAGATAGAACTGTTTCCATGTCAAATGATCCTCACGATTCTTCACTTCACGGATGTAATCCTAACTCAACGGATGAGAGGTTCAAACTTCTGGGGGTCTTTACCTTCGAGCTCTTCAAAGGTCGATGGTGCATTCACAATTGACGTTAATATAGTAAGGGATGACGTCAATTGTGAATGAAGCATCAATGGTTGAAGAGATCGAAAGCAAAGTCACCAGAAATTCAACCTCTCTTCCTTATTAAATTAACTTTAATTCCTTGTTTAAATCAAATTCCTTTTCATATCCTAAGCGAAGTTAGGTAAAAAGAGAAGAATTACAGTTGGACTTCTATTTATTGAACCTCTATTTTGCGAATTTCTCTATTTTGCGAACTTTTCTTTGGAACCAAGAACATTTTGCTAATTTCTTCGTAAAATAACCTCCAAATAGCGAAGTGCATTTTCTATTTAACGAACTTTTTCGTGGTATCTATTTTTTTTTTCTCCTTGAAATGTTTTTATTATTAATATTCCCTTAGAGGAATTGAAAGAAATGTGGATACAGCTGAGGGAAAAAGAAGAAATTAACGATGATGTGCTGATTAATGATTATCTTTCACTTGATTTTGAAGTTGAGACCTCGGAAACACTAACTGAATCGGATATTTTGGACAGTGTGAAAAATAAAAACAATACAACTATGAGTTGCGATGAAGATGAAGATGATGAAAATGGAAATGATCATGATGCAGAAATCAAAAAAACCTTCGTATGATGAAATGCTAAAATCATTTGAAACAATCCGACGCGGATTACAATTTGAAGAAACTACTGAAGGGGTTTTTGGTGCATTGTAAAGATGCGAAACGTACTATTAGCAAAAACACTTCAAAAAAAAAAAAAAAAAAAAAAGCTCAGACAAAATTAACAGACTTTATTAGTAAAATTTAAGTATGCATGTGGTAATGTATGCTTTATGTCATTAAAATTATTACTTTTTTAATAATATTTATTGTTTATGTATTTTAAATCTGTTTTATGTAGTTTAAAGTAATTTTAAAAGGTGAATCTCTATTGAACGAATTTTCCATATAACGAACTTTTTTTCGGGATTTAGCGACTTCGTTAAATAGAGGTCCGACTGTATTTAAAAGGGATGTCTAATGTTTTTCTAATTTATTTAATAGACAACCTCCTATAGATTAAAAACATTACTCTAGTACATCTATCTTCTCAGATTTTGATCTCTATAGACTGTAAATAAAGGGAAAAAGATAAATCATTCAAATTTACAAAAAGGGAAATGTTTTCGATTTGGATTTGGTCGATTTGAATTAATGAAATAAAATTCACAAATGTTATGAAAATGAAACCTGTGACCAGATCTGCTGCGACAGCTTTAGAGCCACTGTCTGTTTTTACTGTCATTTTCACAGCACAGATGATTTTCGTAACAATTGTGTGAAAACTTGGTTAGGATGTGAATGAATACATATTACAAACTTCTAGGACATTTAGGCAGTAGCGTACCAAGGGGGGGGCGGTCTGCCCCGGGCCCCCACCTTGGAGGGGGCCCCCATCCAGACAAAAGGACCTTTTTTTTTTGGTTATAAAAGTCAGACTAGGGGCCCCCATCCAGACAAGAGGACCTTTTTTTTTTTTTTTTTTTTTGGTTGTAAAAGTCAGACTAGGGGGCCCCCATCCACAACTCCCGCCCCGGGCCCCCAAAGGCGTTGGTACGCCACTGCATTTAGGAGAATCACGTTTTAAATAAGGCACCTATGTTCAGAAACATAGGCTCTACCGTTTCCCCTGTAACAGACCCTCTTGCCTCATTTGGAAACGGTCTGGGCACAAGTTTCTATGCTCTAGAAGTTTATAATGTGTACTCATTCACTGTATGATGTGGGGATGTTCTGTTGGTATAGACTGGGACCGTTATTGTTTCTGAACTACCGTTCGACATCAGTTGTGTTTCATGAAGCCTTAGGGAGTTGTGTTTCATGAAGGGGTCGTCCATTAATTACGTGATGTTTTTTAGCAACTTTTTAACCCCCCTTCCCCCTGGTGATACGTGGTGAGGTTTTAGACTACCCCCCTACCCCCCCCATCCAAAATCATGTGTATTTTTTTTTGGTACAAAGTATCTTAAAAATTTTCAGAATATTATCTTTAAATACAGGTATAAGTTAAAGTTAAAGTTAAAGTTGCGATCAGGCCCAGAGGACCGCGCAATGCAGCTGGAGGGTAGGCTCCAGTGTTCAGAAACCTACAGGACAAAGTTGAGGACGGGGGGTCGGCCCGTCGCTCGCCCGCCTTTAACTCCCGGGAAAGAAACCCGGTACCCATTCTATAGAGGGCTGGGTAGACCCTAGGGCCCGTTTGGAGGAGAAAGACGCGTGGAAAAATTCCCGTCCTCCGCCGAGGACGGGAATCGAACCCGCACCTCCAACCCGCAGCCAAGCGCCCTTACACACTCGGCTACCGGGCCCATAAATACAGGTATAATCGAATTTAATTCTGGAAAAATAAGCACCGTGATAAAAATGTACACACAGACATTAAGGTTACAGGTTGTGTCTGACCGGGGTAAAAATAATAAAGGAAAGGTGTTTTCTTTTCGGTTTAGAAATCGCGCGTTCAACAAAAAAATAAATACACAAGATATCTTGCTACACCCCCTCCCCCCTTGTGATAGTTCGTAATTTTTTCCGAACCTCCTCCCATCCTTTCGAGCCTCACGTGATTAATGGACGATCCCAAATTGCGCGGTGCCATCTAGGAAGGATTGTGCTTGATT
Organism: Thereuonema tuberculata; assembly: GCA_023159025.1. Lineage (NCBI taxonomy): Eukaryota > Metazoa > Arthropoda > Chilopoda > Scutigeromorpha > Scutigeridae > Thereuonema > Thereuonema tuberculata. The sequence continues at coordinate 22,556 of JAFIDM010079848.1, read as the reverse complement.
GGTTGGAGGACCACATACAACATTTCACATAGATGCACCATATGGACTGGCCTTCTAACCAGTAGCGTACCAAGGGGGGGGGGGGCGGTCCGCCCCGGGCCCCCACCTGGAAGGGGCCCCCATCAGCCAGCCTAGGGAGCCCCACCAAGCAGCTTTTTCCTTTTTTTTTGGTTGGTAAAGCAAGACTAGGGGGCCCCATCCACACAAATTTCCTTTTTTTTTTTTTTTTTGGTTGTAAAAGCAAGTCTAGGGGGCCCCATCTACAACTCCCGCCCCGGGCCCCCAAAGGCGTTCGTACGCCACTGCTTCTAACTCCCCTGATCTTAATCGCAAAGAGCCGTGGTGCCCAACCTTTCATAATATGGGGGCCAAACTTGACTTTGCTGTGAATTCGCTGGCCACAACGTATGCGAAAATTAAATATGGATTTTTAAAATTAGTCTATTTGTCGAAACGTGAGAAAGAATTGAAAAGTCAATAATTGGCGTACTCACCAGCCGGTGTTTATTTTATTAGTGCGATGTCTGCAGTTGTTTTTCAGAAACCAGTTTTGGAAATGTTTGGGTGAAGATTTTTCACATTGATGCTTAGCACAGAATGATGATGATTGTCTGAAAGGCGAAAACGTGACCCAGGTTTTGCTCTCTTCATCACGGAGAAAGTTTGTTCACAAACGTATGTGCTCGCGAACGCCGTGGTCATTTTCAGTCCTTCCTTTCGCAAATTTAGAAAGTTCACTGGTGACAGTTCAGCAAAATACTCTGGTAGGGATTTTTCTCTAAATTTGTCCTTCAGAGACGTGTTGCTTTGTAACTCGATCAGTTCCAGTTGTAAATCACTTGGCGCAGTGAGAATGTCAACTAAAAACGGATTTTCAAATAAACGGATTTCACTTCTGAGGTCATGGAAATCTGCAAACCTCTCCTCAAAATTTTCACTGAACAGCTTCAGAAGTTAGACCATTCTTCTTTTTGGGAAGTGAACATTCATCTGTGCCTGTGCTAGTACAGCACACGTTGGAAAATGCACCAATTGCTCCCTTTCAGCGTGTTGCATGAAAAGTCTCAATTTAGCTTGAAATGCACTTATATCCGCATACACATGGCAGATAAGTTTGTTTTTTCCTTGCAGTTTTATATTCAGTTTGTTCAAAGATTGCGTTAAATCGCACAGAATTGCTAAATCCCATAGCCACGAGGGATCGCTAAGCTCAGGAAGCTGCTTTGATTTTTCAGTCATGAATATATCTATCTCGTGCCGCAGGTCAAAAACATCTTTTTGATTTCTATGTCTTCTCTTTTTACCATCAAAAATTTGGTTTTTGAAACCATAAGATTTTTTTTCATTCGTGGAATATACAAATTTCCTTTTTACCACGTATTTTGATTTATTATATTCTTGTATTATTTTATTATTTGTATTATCAATCTCATTTTTGTCTAATTTATCCAATAGGATTGCATGTTTTCTTCTAGTAAGTCTTTATCTGCAATTTTAATTTTTTCTTCAAATACCGTAACATTTACAAATACTTTATTACTTAAATAACATCTTCTTACAACTTACACAACCGGTAATATTTCGTGGGTGTTAATCCACTTTTTCAAACCATCTATAAAAATTCCTTAGGGAGAGAGATCACCTCTCTTACAACCTAAATTTCACTGAATAACAATACAAGAATTCTAAAAACGTGACATCACTTTAACAATAGAAACGTGGAAATATTCACGTTCACTTTAAAAAAACAAATTAACAAGTCCAAATCATTAAAAATTTTTAAAAAATTTATAAATTCCTTTATAAATGTCCTAATCTCCTCTTTTTGTTTTAAAGTCTTATTTTTCTTTTTTAAAATGTCTTATTTTTATATACACGTCTTTCGTAGAATCTTCAAATTTAAAGAATTAATCCATCTTCTTATGAACTCTTACCGTAGCCTTCTTACGATCTTAAAATCTTCATTCCCCTCTTCTTTCTCCCTAAGGAATTTTTATAGATGGTTTGAAAAAGTGGATTAACACCCACGAAATATTACCGGTTGTGTAAGTTATAAGAAGATGTTATTTAAGTAATAAAGTATTTTAATTTTTTCTCTTTTCTTTGTTTTAAATTGCTCAACATTTTCAGGTTTATCAGTGAATAATTCTAATTGTAATATTATTAAGTAATGATCAATATTGTTTCTTTTATTACATAAATAAAAATCTTATTAACTTATTTGTAAAGATATGGTCAATATGAGAAGCATTTTCTTTAACTGTCGTCTTTTTGTATCTTGTAGTTGCAAATAAACAATTTTTAAAAGTAGAATATCCCAGAGTTTCAAGATAGATTTTTACATTTTTATTTTCATTAATTTATATAAGTCAATGTTAATATCACCCAATAGTAAACAGTTTTTCAATTTGTTATATTTATTTTGTAACAATTCTTCTGGTTCTTTTATGAAAAATGTTATGCTAAGGTTAGGAGGTCTGTAAATGATAATTAGATTATAAGGACTATCCCAATTGTTATTTCTTACAGTAATACATAAAGATTAAAGGTTTTTACATTATTCATAATATAATCAATATTATTTTTAATATAAACTACGATTCCTCCATCTCTTTTTTTTTCCATCAATTTCATAAGTTCCAGTTTTCAATTTCATAAAGACCTATTTCAGTTTCAGAAATATTTACTTCTGTTAAAGCAATAATATCAAAATTATTTAAATAAGTCTTACTTTTACAGAAAAGTATTTCCCAGTTTTTTTAAGGATCTCATATTCAGTAGTGATAATTTCAAATTTTTTTTCACTTTTTTGAGCAGTATTTGTTGTAAACCAACTATTTAAATTTTCTATAACACAAGTTTCTGGACGTAATAAGTAATTTTCAATATTATCATATATGGAATCAATATTTGCCATTTTTTTGTTTTCTTTTCTTTTATTTAGATTTTTTTTATCTAATTTTCTCTAAATAAATTTCATTTATTTTGATAATATTTGTATTTTCATTTCTTCTAACCATAATTGTCCCATTCTTTAGCCAGACAAATTTTATGTTATTTTCTTTTGCTTTGATTTTGGTCTTCCAAAGCAGAAATTTTTGCTTTTTTATCAAATTATCATTAATAAAGATAATAGACTCAACACAATATCTGTACTTCTCATTTGATGATTCTTTTTCTTATCCATCCATGCCAATTTAGTGTTCGATTCCCTGAATTTAATGATAATAGGCCTAATTCTCCTTTTATTGAAGGTTGCAATTCTGTGCATTATTTCAACATCATTAGGGTTGTATTTTGTAGTTAACTTTTCTGAAGTACATTTCATGATATCATTTAAAATTCTCATTTATATTTTCTTTGATATTCAAAATTTCAGTGTTTTTTCTTGTAGAATATCTTTCCATTGACTCAATTTTATTTTCCAAATTCCTGAGTTTTATATTATTTATTATACCTTCTAAGTTTTAATCCATTTATTTCTTTATTTTGATATTTATTAACTTCTTCAATATTCTGCTTTTTATGTTGTACATCATCATAATTTTTTGTCAGGAAATCCAAAGATTTTTTTATTTCACTTATATCTTGAATTAAATTATCTAGAACATCTAATTTTTCTAATTTATTTAGATTATCTAGTTTTATTTTTATATTTCCTCTAGGGTTTTCTTTGTATTTAAATTTTTCTATTTCCCCACTATCAGCTACTGCGGTAAGAGCATGTTTGTTTGAGGTATCGAATCTACCACAGATTACATTTCCAGTTTGTTTGTTTTTTTCTTTTTAATTGTCGTAGCCCTGTACGTAGTTTCTGCCAATGAATAATTATGATGATATTCTGATTTCCTGTTGAAACATTTGACTTCCTGGTCTATTATTCTTTAGAAGAGGATGCACATATACGTACTTCGAGATCCCATGTTTTTTTTCAAAATTTTAAGAGTAAATTGAAAGTTGGAATAGGAAGCAATTCAGCAAGAACAAATAAAGTTGTAAGAATTCACCTATTAGTAGCAACGGCTTCTAAATTCCAAAATGGAGTCATTCAGTCTTTTCCAATAATAAAAGAAGTACAAATAGAAGATATTTTTATCGTCTTCACATGAATGTTGAAATTCTCCCCTTCTAAGGTAGTTATCAAAGTCTTGTAAGCAATAAACAATGCCAATAAAACAAATATTATTTCAACACAAACTCAGATCTGCACAATGCAACCTCAATTTGAGTAAAGTAGAAACTGAACTCACCAAGTTCTTCGAGATAGAAAAGATCACAATGTAATAATAATAATACACCTTTATTTACATCTGGCAATACAGTAAAACCCCGATTATCCGAGTTTCCGCTTTAACCGAGCTATCAAATATTTCTAGGATTTTTTTTTTTTTTTTGGTTCTACATTTTCCATTTTTAAAACTACCGAAAAAAATTCTGAAGTTGATCTAACCAATCAACGAAGAGGATATACGTGACTGGATAAACGTTGACGAACAACAAGACATTACAGATGAAATGATCGTCAATAAAGAAAATGCATCTAGCGATAATGATGAAGACAATGACAATGAAAATCTCCCATACAGATGGACTAAAAGCTATCGGAAGTGCTATTGAATATAGATAAGGTGACCAACCGTCCTCCTTTTTGAAGCTCTGTCCTCCCTTGAGAAGTTTCCTCCTAAATATCTTCCTTTTGTTAATTCTGTCCTTCTTTTTGATGTTTGAAGAGTGAAGTTTAAAACCTTTTTTTTTTTTGGTTGAACAGATAGGTTTATACCCCTGAAACCCCTGATTTAACATTTTTTTTCTTCAAATTATTTGCGTCCTCCTTTTCATTTTTGAAAAAAATGGTCACCTTAATATATAGAACAACAAGAAGAAGCGACACCAGCAATCTTGTTATCCTCAAAAAAATGGCGAAACATTGCTACAGAAAAACGCCAAAGTAACGTAAAACAAAAAACAATTATGCACTTAATAAAGAACATTTAACGTGCGGAGCTTTTATTTATCATTTTATTAAGGACTTTTTTAAGTAAAAGAACTCTTTAATTATCGTAACAATGTGAATTGCATAGAGTGTATCTGTATAATTTTTGTATTTGTTAAAATATACATTTAAACTTACACGATTTTATTTACAATTTTCGCTTTAACCGAGTTTTTCGGTTATCCGAGTTAGTCTTGGTTCACATTAACTCGGATAATCGGGACTCTACTGTATTTTCTTTGTTGTGGCTGCTTGGGATCTTATAAGTGTTTTCGCGCAGAGCAAGACAGGACTTAGCAATGTGACAATAGACATTTCACATAGACATACTGAGAAAATAACTTGATATAAATACAGTATATTTAGAAGACATCAGAATTGCATATTCAACCAAAGCAATAGTATTTTTATGATTTCTGATATTGGATCATTTTTTTAAAAATCGTCAAGCAAGTTATAAAAACGTTTCCGATCCTACAAGATAAAGGAGAGTGTTTAAAAATAAAGAAGACATTCTACATCTTTTAAAATTAATTATAGAAAAACAAGACACACTTGGCATTTGAATACATGCATACTAATATTAAAAAAAAAAAAATATTATTTACGGTTTTTCACTCTTAGTCCCAACCTTCTGATGTGATTTTTACTATAATCAGTAAAAGATCCTTTTTATAAACACTTATAGTCATCTATAAAAGCTTCAACAACAAAAAAGGATTAAAATATAAGTTTTAATCGAACTATGTCTGTCCATTCTGATCCTACAAACGATATATCCCTAGAAAACTCAATTTTTTTGATATAGATTGCTACAAGAACCATCCCTTTGGATTATAATAAAAAACAGATCAGAAAATAAAACTTCAAGGGTCAAGTTTCAACATAAGTGAATGAACAAGTCTTTCTTTTGTAATGAACAATTATTTTTTTTTCATAACTTTTCTTTTACCATAAGAGTATCGAAAGTTGGTAAACCATCTATATCTTATTAAATCTTACCCTGTAACACTGGGATAAGTGAAATAAGGAAAAAAAAATCACTATGAAGAAAGGAGTGAAAAACTGAAGATTACTTTTGCTTTAATGCTTTGTGTTTTTGTCAGTCTTTCTACATTCTAATTCAGTATTTGAAATTTTAAAAAATAAATATTTTTTTTTCTTTCATGTACGTGACGATTTTTTTTCGATTTCTTAAAAGCTGTCTAAAATTTTATTTATTTTTATCTTTTTATTGGGGGAGGGGGGGAAGAGATTGCTTACAAGCGAATGCTTATAAGTTTTATTGAGGCCTCCCTCACCACTGCTTGATCAGACGATACTTCTCAAACGATACCTTGGAATCTCCCTCTCTGTCTCAGCTATACCTGTTTAGGATTCCTTCTTTATTACCTTATTTTTTTTTGTTTTGCTTTAGGTTGAAAAGTACGATCAATTGGATGAATCCCAAACCTCACTTTTTGAAGTCGAAAAGCTCATAAATTTCATTTTTGTTTTATCATCCTTTGAAGACTTTTCTTCTGCTTGGATCAGCATTTAAATGCAATAAATAAAATTTAGTTTATTCATAATGTAAAATTATATAATTGAAGCTTATATTGTGGTATGTTTCGTGGTGTCTGGTTCGTGGAAAAATAAAGGAGGCTTAGACTTGTTGGGTCTGCATCTGTTCGACTCTGTTTGTTTATTTACAGCTAACATCGGTATTTATAGACTATGTACAAAAGGATTTG
>JAFIDM010079848.1:0-15820 GCA_023159025.1 Thereuonema tuberculata | reverse complement strand
ATTAAAAGATGCCACAACCGTTGAAATTCAAAAATAAACAGATCAACAGATAATTACAGAGAAATTGAATAATAGAGATTAAAATACAGAAAACGGAATAACTAGAATACACAATGATAAAAACTATGATACAAGTATACAAATAAATATAAAATCACTACAATTATCTCTCTTCCCAGATTTTTCGTCCCGAAAAATAAAAAAACAAGATATGGCTAAAAAGAATATATACATACTGAGCTTCATGAAAATAAAATTCTTTACAACTATTTACAGGAACAACTTTTTACAAAACGAACTATTTACATACTACATCGTTTTTCATCCGGGTATTTTTGAAGCACAAATTCACAAATTATTCGTGGATTCACTAAAAATTACACAAATTTCACCGAAGTTCTATTGTTCGGAAATGTTCACTAAATTAAAAGTAATGGCTTTTCACAAATGTGAGTACGGGATCAATGGATCGGCGGTCGAGAGTATTTGGCGCTGGTTTTGAGGCTATACATTGACTCGTAGATTACGAAAATGGCGTCTCCCAACGGAAAATCGTAGATCGGATGCGGCAATTTTTAACGGTGAGGTTCGGAGAGTCGACTAGATATGTTCTTTGTGGTTGAACACCAATTCGTAGGCTTTGAGCATTGACTAGGCACAAAACGGCGTCATTCTGCAGCGGGACGGGCGTCAAAATGGCTGGCGGGAAAACTCCGACTCGTCGTCTGAGCGGCGGTTAATTTTTAGCGGCAGATGTTGGCATGATGGCTTCGGAAGGGGGATTGGTTTCCAAATCGGCCTGATTAGCGTCGTTGAAGCGGCGATGCACTCCAAGGAGGGCTTCTGGCATCGACGGGCGGCCGTTGGATGGGTGGAAGGGCGGCCGGCGATCCTTAGCGGCAGTCCATGCTTGGCTGGCAGTCCATGCTTGGCTGTCGGCAGGGAACGCATCGTCCATGCTGCTTGGGTCCGAGGACGGCCTGAAGTTTGCTACTGTAGGCGCTCAGCGGTGGAGCTGGACGTGGGTTGGAGATGGAGGTCCGTGCGTCCGCTACATCGTGGTTCGTAGTTGGGCGGGCCTCAACGGCGAGAACTCTACTTCCGGACCGGTCGCATCGTGGCCTGGAGTGGGCTCCGAGACGGCTCGATTGTGGTGTCCATAACGGCTTAAGGCGGGTCCGAGGCGGGGCTCGATGATGTTAGCTCCGATGCAGCTCACACGGGTTTCGCACCAAAATATGTGGGGTTTCGGCAGCAAAATATGTGGTATGTTTCGTGGTGTCTGGTTCGTGGAAAAATAAAGGAGGCTTAGACTTGTTGGGTCTGCATCTGTTCGACTCTGTTTGTTTATTTACAGCCATAGATTAAGTAAGAATTCTTACTTAATCTATGATTTACAGCTAACATCGGTATTTATAGACTATGTACAAAAGGATTTGATTGGTTGTGGCATTTACAAAATGATTGGGTGCTTTAAATGACATGTGATCACAACGGGTTTTTAAACCGTTGTGATTTAAATAAAAGTGAATTAAAAGATGCCACAACCGTTGAAATTCAAAAATAAACAGATCAACGGAATAACTAGAATACACAATGATAAAAACTATGATACAAGTATACAAATAAATATAAAATCACTACAATATGTGATACTACTCGTAGCAATTCTTATATTTTCGGTTATTTGAAATTTTATCGCAAACTTAATTAATAAATAAAAACTTGAAGTATAACATTTCAATAAAGCATTTGTCAGGGAATCCAGAGCAGAAGTGATTGTTAGGCCTAACAAATAATGAGAAGAAGTAATCAATTCTTTCTTCACACATGATTTACAGTAATAACATTACATCAGCAAATCACTTAACTATTAAAACAAATCCAATTAACATTTTTTTCCCTGTTCCATAGTAATTTAGAAAATTTAAAAAAATAACTAGCTATCGTTAAATATTAAAATCTAATTTTAAACAGTCTTTACATCAAAACTTAATAATAAATTTCACTTATTAATTGTCAGTTGCTAATAAAAATGATCAAAATTAACCTTAAAAATTTAAATACACCTATAAAAAAAAAACTGAAATATTTAAGTGTTTACTGGTTAAACCTTTAATTCAACTCCAGTAAATTCTGTTTATTTAGTATATTGGGGTTTTTTATAAAAAAGACATTTTGGTTAGGGTTTTGAACATTATTCTGTAAGAATGCTTTGAGCATTACGGTGCATCTCACGTTTTGTTTGTTTAAATATATTGTGGTTAAGTATTTTAGCAGTGAAAAAATTAAAAGTTATATAGGAGGTAGATCTTTACAAAGGCAATGGTGAATCTACATATTTTATCCTTTAACTCCCTTAAATATTCTCCCTGTAAATTCGAAAAAAAATCTAGTACAATAAGTTGGATTAAAATTAATAAAATATGGAAGCTGGAAAAAATTCCAGATACCTCGAGAGAAAAAAGTATATTTTAAAAATTATTGTCAGAAGAGCTGTAAGAATTTACCGTGATTTTAACAGTGATGTACAGTAAAAAAAAAACAGTGCCGGAATGCAAAATGTAAATAATAGTCTTATGCTATTTTTTGAAAGCCTCGCGGGAGTCTCGCTATGGAACGGGAAAGTTTCAGATTCGCGCATGCGCAGTCTGCTTTTCTTTCACCGGAAAATTTAAGTTTGGCGCCCTGGCATTCCAGTTCATTGTATTTAAATTCTAAATCCATTCAATTGCTTCTGTTCAATTTTCAATATTTATTAGTAAAAAGATATACCGAAGTTCATTTAGATAAAACAACGGCTAAAACGCAGAAGAGGGTACAAGCCAATCGCAGTGTTCGGAAGGATACGTGGCGGAGCGAATTAGCCTAAGAAACAACTTACATGCTTACTCACATACAACAACTTATATGGGAGCCGAAGAGCCGGGCTACGACCTCTGGTGGCGAAAAAAAAAGCTGTTATGGGTGATCTACAGTCAATTGATTTGCTATACAGGAATCAATACATCTCGTTGTTTCTTGCGAATTTATCATTCGAATTCTTTTGTTTTGGGAAAATTTTGTGAATTTGTGATTCCCAAGAAGAGTATATGAGCCATTCTGAAATTAAGTGGAATTTTTTGTCCCCCCCTAAGTTTCTATCTTAAAAAACTGATTTATATAAGCTTGATAATTTTTTATAAATGAAACAAGATTGTATTTAAAAGATCCCAATATTATTTTATTAAAATTATTTTACATTTAAAAGTAAAACTCTGAGAAGTGTACGAAATGTAACCTTCATGGAATGTCCCCACCCCTGTTTTTTCAACATTGACAAGTGTTTTATCGAAAAATATTATTAAATTTTTCAAAAATCCCTCAATAACAATAATAAATTATATAAATTAAACTCTACACCAACTAACATTTTAAACATAAAAGATTTAAATAGCCTAATTTTAACTCAAAAGTTGTCCACGGGGTTGGATGTAACCACCATGGAACATCGAGAAAAGTTCTGAAAATGCTCACTGGGCAACAACACTGTTCACTGGTAGAGCTGTAGTGAAGGAGAAGGCAACGATCTTGAGTAATCTGTTGATTGTTTGGATCTCATGTGTGTTATTTGCTGTTAAAAGACTTTATTGCCAGGTGCGTTCTTTTTCTCTTTGTAACCTCCATGGGTTCAACAAATGTTGTATGTCATATGTTAAAACTTTAACTTTAATTGTTTATTTTGGAAATACCTGTTATCTTTCAGAAAACACAAGCTCTGGATCTATGGATTTATGGTTATGAACTGCATGTTCACACCATCTTTACATGGTAACTTATTTTTCAGGATGACCCATCTAACTTTAATGATGTAATGTAAATCAATTTGTAACCTCCATGGAAGCAAAACTGTAAACTATTTTTTTCTGATAAAAATATTTATTCTTGACCTCTACAAAGGGTGTACATGTATTTAGTTTGTTATTGGTCATTTAAAAAAAAATATTAATAATAATTTTTCTCTAGTTTTTAATTTTTTTTTCCTTGTACGGAAATTCCACTTAATTTCAGAATGACCCATATACCTCTAGGAAATACGGTAATCCAGAAGCCGTTTCCTAAAGAAAACTGAAGCGAAATCGAAGTTTTAAGCGGCGGCGTGTGGTTACAATGACTACCGAGAACAAGCAGATTAAAGATTTATATTATTTTATATAGATAAAAAAATAGCTTATTTCAATAATCTATATATAAATTTATTAAATGATGACAGTAATTAATATTCTAGTGTGATTGAAAAAAAAATCCATAATGATTCGTTTGGATGCCTTCACATTCTTTTATAGTTAAAATAAGCTTGTTTGAAATGTAAACAAATGCATTGGCTTTTTTGAAAATTTTTTTTTTACTAATAATAAAGTATTTTCGAAAAAACTAAATCCTTTTTTTTATTATTATTATTATTTTGACTTTTTTCCCCTGTAATGTTCCGGGGTCTTAGTGAAGTGATTTATATTATTTTGAGTACGTACATGTAACGTTGTCAGCCACGTGGTCTGTGTTTCAGGGAGGAAAAATGTAAACGTTAAATGTTTTATTTGTCAAGCTAGAATTCTTTATTCAATAAAAATTGTTTCTTTAAGAATTACAGTGCTGGTAAAAAAAATTGCATCACCCGCGAAATCCATACTTTTTTAGCATTTATAAGTAATTATGAAATATTTAACGGTTCTTGCATCATATAACGCGAATTGGCATCGGTACATGACGCAAGCTATTGCGAAAGATTGCATCATCCTTCTATTTGTACAAAAAAACCGGTTGAATGTTCGACGCATTCATTTACGAGCTGGACTTATGCGTTGCAGTATGTCGAAATACGTTCAACTGACACCACGAAGGAAGAGTGTTGCCATTGCATTGGACAAAGAAGGATTGTCGTCACATTCCATAGCAAAAAAAATAAACTGTTCGCAATCGACTGTTGTTCGACTACTGAATAAGCTAAAGAGCACCGGAAGCACATCAAGAAAGAGTGGCAGTGGTCGTCCACGAATATCCAACGCAGCGCAGGACAGGTATTTGATACGACTCAGTCTTCGGAACAGACAATCATCTTCCACAGACCTTAGAACAGCATGGGAAAACGAATCGGGTGTTCACGCTTCCACGTCTACTGTAGGAAAACGACTGTGTGGTGCGGGTTTGGTGGCACGTCGACCACGAAAGAAGCCATTGTTGACCAAAAAAATGAGGAAACAGCGTCTAGACTGGGCAAATCTCACCAAGGATGAACTGTCGATCAATGGAAATCAGTTGTGTTTTCGGACGAGTCCAAATTCAATCTGCATGGGTCCGACGGACAGCACACAGTTAGACGCCGCAAAGGAGAGGAATATCATCCCGACTGCATTCAACATACAGTCAAGCATCTCGTATCCCAGATGGTTTGAGGATGTATTTCTGATCAAGGAGTTGGTGGGCTTCACTTTGTGCAAGGAACAGTAAACGCTCAGGTGTATATTGGCATTTTGGAGGAGAAATTGCTTCCTACTATCCGGGATCACTTTATTTCAGTTCCAAACGTCATTTTCCAGAATGATTCTGCTCCGTGCCATAGGGCAAAACTGGTAAGTAACAATTTAAAAACCTTTATCCTGCCATTAGACTTAAATTGACATGGGGTTAAGTAATTTTTTTTTCTCTAAACTCACACGCAGGTTCAGAAATGGAAAAATGAGCATGGGGTCAGCAGTTTGCCTTGGCCCGGAAACAGCCCCGATCTCACTCCGATCGAAAATTGTTGGAATAGAATAGGTGTAGAAGTGATGAAACATAAGCCAACATCACTTGCAAAACTCCGGGAATCAATAATTCGTGTCTGGCACCATGAACTCAGTAAAGAATACATTTAATCACTCATCCGTTCAATGCCCCGTAGATGTCAAGCTGTCATTAAAGCTAGAGGCGGACCAACAAAATATTAGGTTATATTTTATGATGTTCAAACATTTCCATGTTACTTTTGTTTATTTTTGAACAGAAAGAGTGTTACAATTAAAACCTCTACTTACTTTTTCGTCGTCCACTTGGCAACGTGGATGCACTTCACATTGTACTTGTTACAGTTTTGGCCATGTATTTCCATAAATAAAGTAAACAATTATCGGATTCCTGCTGTTAAATGTTTATTTCATAAGTTTTGTATAATTTCACATACATTCATCGTTAATCGGTTGACCAAAACTTCTCACATATCCCATTGTTGTGAAAATGCGAGGGTGATGCAATTTTTTTTACCACCACTGTACTTTTACTATTAATATAAAATGTGTAAGTAAATGTTCAATAAAGTAACCGAAACAAAACAAAAAAAAAATTACAGTTAATAACAGTATTGTACTTTCAAAAAACATTTATAGCTTTTAACTCAGGACCGAAGAAATTAAAAAAAAAAAAATAATAGTGAATAAATACTTTTAAAATGTTTAAAATAAAGATTTAATCAATTACTCCATTCAACATGGCTTTTCAAATACATGACGAAAGCATCACGAAATAATCTACGAGGTTTCGACATAACTTACGATGATTCACTTTAAATTTACTTGAAATCATTCTTAATATCAAAATCATGAATGAAATAAATTATTATTATATTTTTTATAGCTTTAAGCTTCTGTATGAAGAAAATGGATACAACATAATAGGTTTTAAAAATATTTTAAGCTATATAGCTATTTTGTGAATCACATGTTTACCTTTTATGATCGTTTGCCTTTTAAGAACTAAAGAACAAAAACGAGTTGGTTATTCTGTATTTTATTAATACTACTTAGTTTTCCTCTGAATACAAGACTTAAGACATGGATTTAAATATACAAAAAACTGAAATAAAAACAAATTTAGACTATTGTCAACGTTAGTAATATTTGTGATGATAACATAACGCTTGCGTGTTGCCACGAAAAAAATTCAATCCAATGCTAACGGTTTGTTTGCAATAAATAAAACTAATGTCGAAAGATTTACGAGATGTTTCAAAACGACTTTTTTTTTTTTTTTAACGAACTTGCCTGCCTCTTTTATCAGAAAGTCTTCCTTTCTGAAATGGTCGCTGCAAATCCGACTCCATTTCGAAAGCTTTTTCCCAGAGCGAATTTTCACCCACCAAGCTTTTTTTTTAAGCTTTGTCATTCGGAAAAGAATGAAAGCTTATATTCTTATTAACTCCGTAAACCCTATTGAAGCATTGGGGAACACAACAATTCCTTCCACCTCGCTTTTTCTTCGTCACTTGTTCCTCGGACATGCTGGCACATGGCTCGTCCATGAAATCAGTTGGGCGACTGATCAACCACAACACGTTGCTCGTTGCGCCCTCTATATTCCGTTTCGCTTCCCAATTGAGTTCCGAAGGAACGAATCGTCGATTCCGATTAGCTGTAGGTTAGAGAAGTTAGGTCTACTTAGCTGCAGGATGTATCTTTAGGTAAATTTCGAAAAAATTTTGGCCCTTTCTAATTTTTTTCCGATTCGGAAAGTAGTTCCAAAGCGGCCATTACCTCGAAGGCTTGTACCCTCATCTCCGGTTTCACCAAAACAACTCTTTTCAAGTAGTGAAGATTTACATTTTGTGGCTTGACTTCGTGTGGATTCTTAAGCCTAAACTGTCGATTTGTTAAAGAACGCTTCAACACAATGTAAGTATACAATTTTTTATTTTATTTTTTTATTTTTTTAAGTTAATTTATGTAAGGGTGCATGTCAAAAAAAGAAATAAGTAAACTCAGAAAATTTCAATTACATTTCAGAAACTAATCAGTTTCTAGAACGATAAGGATAAAGTTTATCACTCTTATATTTTTTTTTTGTACCTATAATCAGTTTGCAAGAATAGAAACTAATAAAGGAAGCAAGAATTAAAAGCTTTTAATTTAATTGCTTTAAGACAAAAGATTGAAATAGCTGATAAAAATTTTAATAGCAGTAAAGAATAATAATGAATTAGAAACTTAAATGGTAGTAAAAATATTTTAATATAAAATCTAAGAATATTTTTCAAATACTAAGTTTACAAAACATTTACGTAATTTATTTTTAATCTTTCACTTTATAAAAAAGCTAAATTTTAATTATTCAGTAATTAGCCTATTATTTCTGATATACAGTAAGTGTAAATTAAAAATTGTTAATTTACTTAGCCACTTGGTACCCATGTAAATTATTTATTTATTTATTGTTGTATCAAATTCAGTCTCGATTTGCTGAGAAACTCTTAGGCATACAAATTGCAGAAATAGCTAAGCAATAATAATAATTATCCCTGTTTAAGCTAGATATGTAACAATATGTAAAGGATACTTATGTTTTAGAAAAGATAAATTATAAAAACTTTTTTTCATCCCCTTAAGCACTTATCTAAACTTTTTCTTAATCCCATATATATATATATTATTAATTCATTTGTCAGATAAAATCGTAAACATTAATGAGTACCTCTCCTTATTTTATTTTATTTTTAAAATCTTATTTCGTAAATTTTCTGACAATTTATTGTGTCTTTTGAAAGAGATTTATATAATAACAGAGAAAATAGCAGTTTTGTAAAAAAAGTTCTCTTGCCACTTGCTTCGTATATATAATTAACTTTAGGTTTATTATTTTTTTTTAAGTATTACAGATTTCAATGCAGATTGTAAATAAGTTCACATTGATCTGATTGCAATAACAAGCACACTGTTTGCTTGTAGATGGTAAGTACAATTTATCTCTTAAAAGTTATCTCAACAATACTGTTTTATATATATATATATAAAACAGTGAATGCTGAGACTAAAACATAAATGCAGAAAGACTAAGAATAATAGAGATAATAAAACACCTACTTATTCTTGTAATTTGACTCATGTTGAGCCTTTAGACTAATTTAAGATTTGTATTTCTGTATTTCTGTTTTAGTCTCAGCATTCACTATCATATCCAGAAGATAAGTATAATTTAAGATATTTTTTTAATTTCTAAGTGTTTTCTTTCTCAGATCAGTAGCATGTCTAAAAATGCTGGAGAATATACTGAATAATAATAATAAAAAAATTATAATAAGCTTCAATTCAGTAAAAGAAATATTCCTTTAGTTAAATAATAAGGGGTTAATGACACATTCTCACTATATATTCATTAAAGGTTTTTTTTTTTTTTTTTTTTTTAAGTTAAAGTATAATTTGTAATGTTGCATAATCATACATTAAAATTTAAATTAATTTACTCACCAATACTCAAACATTAATTTTCCATGTTGAAATATGCAGTATGAAGGAACACTTCTTCATTGATTAAGACTGAAATTTCCAAGTTTTTTTTTTTTTTTAATTAGTAATCTACAGTTGCTACTTTGACATTATGAATTAGATGACCAAAGTATGACAAATACTTTACAAATACTGTATAAGTAAATACAGCTATACACATTAATTTATTGTAACTGATTTGATAAATAACAAAAACATTACAGTTTATCTTACATTTTATTAAAAGGTTATGTTTTTAAAAAATTGATTTACATTCATTTTTCATTCTCAAATTCAAGATCAGTTCTCTATTTAACTTCGGTAGACTATGGAAGAAAATTGATTAATAATGCATCTTCAATTTAGGAAAACATCTTGACAATAGGTGTTTGAAATGGACAGTACAATTGTAAAAGAATAAAAAAACAAAGAGAGGATATTGATTCGCAATCAACCCTTCATACTCGTACAAACACAACTTATTCACATTACTTTTTTTTTAGGTGAGGAGATTTGTATCCTTGCATAGAGGATAAAAACTTAAGTAAAGAAAGACACTAATCCAGCCCTACCCCTCCCCTGTCATACATGTGTACACAAATATATATATATTTTCACAATGGTGTTAATTTCCTCCATGGAAGAATACAAATCTACTCATCTAAAAAAAAATAATAATAATAATATGAATAAGTGTGTTTGTATCCTCTCTTGTTTTTTTGTTTTGTTTTTTTATTCCTTGACAGTTGTACTGCCCATCTCAAAAAACTACTATCAAGATGTTTTTCTAAATTGAAGATGGAATATTAATCATTTTTCTTCAATAGTCTACCAAAGCAGTGGCGGATCTAGCACGGACCCATTGGGGGGGGGGGGGGCAAATGTTAAAGGTTATCAACCTTTAGGCGGAAATAATCAAAATGCTGCATTTCTTCTTTGAATAATAAACTAGTATTTTTGTTTTTATTTATTTAAGGGGGTATAGTACTTTTTTGGCAAAATTACATATTACTATGTTTCTTAGAGACTGCATTTTTAAAAAGGCCTTTTGCCCCCCCCCCCCTGGATCCGCCAGTGTACCAAAGTTAAGTAGAGAACTGATCTCCACCACAAGGCGTGCTTGATCTTGAATTTGAGAATGAAACAAAAATTAAATCAATTTGTAAAAACACAACCTTTTAATAAAATGTAAGATAAACTTTAAATGTTTGTTATTTATCAAATCAGTTGCAATAAGTTAGTTTTTTAAAATAGCTGTAATTACACATCCTCAATGTCATACTTGGGTCATCTTCACAGTTGTCCATCTATATTCATAATGTAAAACACTAATTTAAAAAAAAAAAAAAAAGAAACTTGGAAATTCTATCCTTGATTGATTGATAAACCAATACAAAATGTTTTCATTATCTTTTCATACAAAGCAAGCACTTGCATTTTAGTTTGTGTCCAGTGCTTTTTGGAGTTAGGAAATTAAGAGTTGTCATTCCATGAAAATGAGGGAATAAGTTACACGTGTCCAACATGAACATTTATATACATGTGACACACACACACAACTGTATTCACTTAGATACAGCATTAACAGGAACTTTCACTATTGTCGGCAATAAAACCAAGTATCTGGAGCCAACTTGTATCATAATTTCTAACTTTTGAAGAATGAAATTTATGACATGACTAAGACCATTTTCATTTTTCCAGTCAAAGTCATTAATTATATTTTACATGTACATACTAATAGCATATAAAAATGTAATATATGATAACAGAATTATTACTTCTGTGTGTTATACATAGCTAATAATAGATGCATGTTAATAATTAATTTTTCTCTTTCAGAAACATAACCATTGAGAAGAAATGCAAGGACAATAAGAAATAAATGCTGCAGGTTTCATCAAAAGTTCTACATTTGTAAATACCCATTCAATTTATGTATGTTTAGCTATAAAGTTATTAAAATGTACTAACTTTTATTCAGAGTGCATCTTTTTTATATATATATTTTATATAATGTTTAATGATATATTGACATTTTACACAAATTTTATAAGTTTAGAAAACAGAGTGCCATTACTTTGTATTACATACACATTGTTAATTAGAATTCTTCCACAATATACACAAAATTTGGTTACAGAACACATTTCTGTTACTTTTTCCATTATATTCGTGTGGCACTTCAATGATATTTACAATTGGAACAAAAGAACTCCAATTGTCACCTGACGAAGGTTCCAGATGTGGATTCGCAACATGTAGTGCAAATTTATTTTGGTCCCAATTGCATATACATTTTTCTTACTATCTGGCATCCATTATTAAAATATAGAAAAGAAAATTGGCACCGTATTTGTAACAGTTTTTAGCCATGATTCCCATTTAAACAACAAGAGGGGAAAATAAACGGCTAACACCTGTTTCTCTTGAATGAGTTCTTGAATGGTTTTTTAAGCTAGGTGTGTATTGCGATACGTTATATATTCCAATTAGAGTCGAATGGAGCAAATAAAGTCTTCTTTCTTTTGACTTTTTTTTTTCTAAATTCTATTTACTTTTCCATTGAAATAAAATTTACATAATGAAAATAATTAAATTAATGAAAATCACATTTCTAAGAAGTATTACAGGGCTGCTATGGTTTCTCTCCAATGTGACGTATCATGTGTTTGTTTAAGTGTGGTTTCTGTGTGAATTTCTTTTGACATATTTTACATTCAAATGGTTTTTCTCCCGAGTGAATAAGGGTGTGTGTGTTTAAGCTTATTTTCTGTGTGAATTTCTTTTGACATATTTTACATTCAAATGGTTTTTCTCCCGAGTGAATAAGGGTGTGTGTGTTTAAGCTTATTTTCTGTGTGAATTTCTTTTGACATATTTTACATTGGAATGGTTTCTCTCCCGTGTGAATTACCATGTGTGTGTTTAAATTTCCTTTTTGAGTAAACTCTTTTTGACATATTTTACATTGATAGGGTTTTTCTTTCGAATGACTTCTTGAATGTCTTTTTAAGTTACTTATTCTTTCCGTTGAATATTGGCACAGCGGACACTGGTGTTTCTTCTTTTCTTTCCAATCACTATGATTATACTTCTTATGTTGAATGAAATATTTTTCAGAAATGAAAACCATACGACATTCTTTACATTCAAAAACCTCAGCACCTGTAAAGAAATTAATTGGAAAATAAAAGGAGAAGATTCTTTCATAATATTAAAAATAAAATCATAAGTAAAGCTATAATTTAAAGTATCATGTAGCTACATTAAAAGCTATATAGAAATCCAAAATCAAATATATTTTCTTCCTTTTCTCGTATTTATTCTTTTTTTAATCTTCTGATAAGGATCAGGAGACTAATATTCCCGTTTTTGTCTGGGGACAAGTATCCTTAAAATCTCATTAGCATCAATGACAACAACAATCGCAACAATTGTGTCTTTCGCAACAATCACATTTGTAATAATAAGAAAATTATCATTAAGCACAACAATTGCAACAATCACATTTAAAATGCAGCTCTACAACAATCACAATAAACGCAACAATTGTGCCTTTTGCATTAGCAACAATCACATTTATAATAATAATGAAATTAAATCAATATTAATGATATTTTCTTATCAGAAGATGTTGCGAAGCATTGCGATTGGTTTACTAATCGCTTTCCCTACCTTGTTTTATTTTGGTGCTTAATAGAAAAAAATCTTGAGTGAAAGGATATTTCGTTTAAAAAAAAAAAAAAAAAAAAATCGAGAAATAGGTTTAATTAAAAACCTTGGAAAAAAATTAAAGAAATTATTATTTATTTTTAGTAAACATATCTAAGCACTTGTCTGTATGTTTGTTTCACGTTCCTCAGCTTTATCCTAATGTTTCATCAAAATATAATCACGAGGAAAAAGAAAAAAAAAAAAGACGGAAAACTTAAGTTCTTTCAGCTTGAATAAAAAACAAAAGAAAACATTATAGTTACGATAAAAATCTCTTTTGTTTACTATTTTTTTTTCATTAATTCCGAGTAGCCTATTCCTAGTAGAATTTTTGTATGGGCTGTGTTTAATGCATTTAGAGGGAGTGTTTAGAAATCCTAAATATCTTAAGAAATATTGCTGCCTGAATTTTCGTCCAAAGTTCTTAGATCAATAGTTCAGGAGCGAAGGGGTCCTTGCAGTTCGGGAAGGATGCTTGACTCAGCACTGCGGATGCCACGACTGGGTAGCAGGTCCGCTTATCGAGTCCGAGTACTGGTTCTTCTTCTTCTCCGTGAAAGCGGCTTCCAAGTCCGGGAACAATCAGCTTCTGTCGGGGACGGATACGACTTGCACTTTGTTATCCTCTTTCCACTCCGTGGATTAACAATAACAGCTGGATGATCCTTCGGTTAAAGTCTGCTTTCACTGCGTATTTGGACTCCTGTCCAACAAAGAGCTTCTCTCTTTCTTTTCCTCTGGAAAAACTCCTTCTTTGCCGCTGGATGCCGCATACGAACTCTACTCCTCAGCTGGAGGAGGACCCTGTGTGGCTAGCTGCCACCGACGACTCACTGTCCAACTCAGGTTGGTTCAAATCGCTGCGTAGTAGGCAACGCCATATTTTCTATTTGAGCATGACGTCACATGGTTGCAACTTGGAAATTCTCTTCTATTCAAAATAATGAATAGAGTGCTTCATTTTTTGAAAAAACAAAACAAAAATGTTTTCAAAATTAGCGAAATAATATTTGAAATATTAAATTTATAAGCGATCTGACACTAAAATAATAATTAATTAAATACATAAAAAAATAAATAATTAAATAAAGATTTTAATAAAAATATAATTAATATTTTTTTATAGAAATAAGTGATGTTTTATGTGTATTGTAATAAATTGTTGAATTAAATGGTGAAAGGAACTTCCACAAACAAACATTAAAATTATGTTCAAAATATTCATAAATTAAATTATTTGTTTTAAATTAATTATATTGTTTAATATTATTCCTTTCACCATTTAAGAAAATTGGTATTTTGTAATATTAACTAATTTGTTGAATAGTAAAAATGATATTCTGTCTGTGAAACTTTTAAAGATTTGATTTTTAGTTCTTCTCCGTTATTTTATACACACTTTAATTTATGTAATCTTAAAAAAAAAAAAAAGTATAAGGCTCAGAACCTCGGTTATTTTAATCAATTTCATTTAGTTGATTCTTGAACGAGGAATCCCTGCATTTTCATTGAAAGAGAGTTTAGCTAATCTACATTCTTTAAAGGATTACCCTAGTCTAGAAAAACTTTGAATTTCCTAACAGTGGAAACTTTTTCTTAATTAGATATGATATTTTGTCAATGAAATCTTTCTCTTTCAAATACATGAAGACAGTATTTACAAAGATATTTTTGAAGGAAAGTAAATTTGTTACTATTAGAGATAAAAAAATAAAATTCATTTAATCTTATTATATTTTCCAGTTGATTTCTAATTATCGTAAGTGAGTGATAAAAATTAATATTTCAATCGGGAAAAAATTTAAATACTTAAAACCTTTTAATTTGAGTTAGAAATAGTTATTGGTGGTTACCAGAGCCGTCGCGTGGCCGGGGCGACCGGTGCGATCGCCCTGGGCGCCGCGGCAACAGCAAAAATAAAAAAAAAATTGGAAATTCCGTTTTTTTTTTTTTTTTTTGGTTGTAGATTTTTGGGGGGGGGGGGGGACGCATATCTCAAGTGTAGGGCGCCTGACGAAATCTTGCCCCAGGCCCCTACAAACCATGCGACGGCCCTGGTGGTTACACAAAAATCCGAGTGCTCTGCAATACAACCTTGCAACCAGATGACGTCATTCGGCTAGCCAATAGAAACCTTTTTTCGTAGCGGAGACAACTTTCTATCTTAAATAACCTTGTGTCCAACCTGAATCTGCTTCCCTATTTGTAACCGTCTGCTACCTCCATCTCGCGTCAGTCGACTCTCCAGAAGGGAAGTTGGCCTTTTCAACCGATAACAATATTTTCAACATTAGCTCTAAATGCATGAAACACAGCACATACAAAAATAATGAAAAACCATTACAGAAATTCAACAACTTGCACTCACTAAAAAAATGAACAAAATGACTTAAATGGATTGATTCTAACATCAAAATATATTCATTAGAGTTTAATGTTAAAAGAAAGAAAGAAAAGAAAAATAATGTAAATAGAAAAAAAAAAACTGAAAATAAAATATACTATAGATGCTTTCAGATATAACTTTCCTAGAAACAAGTTCTACAGATCACTCAGTCTGTGCGTATGTGTTCTAATAACTTTTGATCTTTCTGAAACTTTGTATTCACATTTGATGACTAGGAACAACTAACTTTGATATTTTGAAATCTTTTCCAAATGAGTCCTTGAGAATAAGAAAAGAAATTCCCCTAGAAAAGCACTGGAATTTTAAGTAAATAGGATTTCTATTCCATTTCTAGTAATATTTCATTTCTTAAACAACGAATATTAATCTTTTTAGCCAAGCCATGAATTTACGCATGTTTGATAAGATTAAATTAATCCGATTCAGA
>JAFIDM010079847.1:0-78278 GCA_023159025.1 Thereuonema tuberculata | reverse complement strand
AAAAACACTATTTAAATTTATATATAAACATGATGGGCACTTTCTATCAATCTTTTCTACTGAACGTAATGCAGCGCCATCTGTTAGTTAAAAAAAATAATAAAATTTTGAATTTTCACGATTTCCGCCTGTATTCCGCATTAAAGAGTCTGGTAACTTAACTAACTTAGACTATACAGTAATCCTACAAAATTTCATTAAATTATTTTTATTTTTCCTCGGTGGCCTGCTGTTGGTTGGTTGGCTGGTGGATTCATGTACTTTTTAATATACTTTTTATTTTAGATTTTGTTAAGGATACTTCGAAGTTAAAATGGGATCCAAACAACTGCCAAAAGAGGCTGTGACCTGAAACTTCGAATCGCCTAATAACACAACGTAACTAAAAACACAGAGAGAAAAAAAAGGTCTAAAAAAGGTCTAACGGAACTACGTCAAAAATATATTTGAATTTTTTAAATTTCGGTTTTTTTTAACTATGTTATTATCTTAAAATTAATTGAAATCGTTCCTCTATTGTTTTTTTAGACGCTCGAAAGGGGCCTTAAAGTTAATACGATCTTCTAATATATAATTTGGAAACTAATACCTTGTTTTAGATGGTTATTGTTGGTGTTTGGTGAAACGTTACTCTAATCAAGAGTCAACAAAGAATAATAAATTACTATTATGCCTTAATGATTAATTGATGTGATAAAAGATGATGGACAACATGCTTCAGTTTTAATTAAGGGATGTTTATAAATTTTGTCAAATATTTGTTAACTTAATTTTGTTTATGGTTAACGATAAGCATACAAAATCTTTTAAAGAATTTTTATTAGCATGCAGTTTTGACATATTGATGGATGTATGTTTGCAGACAAACATAATTCGAATATTAAATCCTATAGGAAATCCTCCCGATATTCTTTTCAAGTAATCGAGACAATTCATATCGACGCACATTCATTTTTTTATTCATATATTTATTTTTACATATCAACCATTCTTTGTTTATTTATTTATTTATTATTATTTTTTTTTTTTGCATACACACACACCAATATATATATATATATTTATTTATTCGATGATTTGAGACATTCTCAATCTTCACTTGAAGAATGAAAAGAAATTATGGGAAAAGGAAAATATCTGCACATTACTGTTTTCAACAGAGTATTTGATTTAGTCTTATGAAATAAACAGCAATCTGATTGTCTTATCAATATTCAGCAACTGCGTTTCAAGTTTCTCTCCTCTACGAATATACAGGAAACGTGATGGCAGTTTTGTCCGAGCCACATCATTCCAGGTACGGAAACACTGTAGAAAGTTCTAGACATATTTATTGAACGCCATCTTTTGTGAACAACGTACTGCCATTTTCGTTAATAACAATCGGAGTAGCAACATTATACGAGAACTTTCTGCGATCAAACGAAATAGATCCTAATCAGGCACGTATTTCGTCTGAATATTCCGTCATAAATTTATTGTTCAAACAATGGTAGACAACTTAATCCGTTTTCAATAATTATTATAAAACTTAATCAATAAATAATTAAAATTTAATCAAGACATAATTCCCTGAGCCAATGGAATATCCAACATTCAAGTGTAACCGGACTCTTACACATATAAATAGAGAGCATGGGTTGTGCGCTAATGATTCATTGAACACGTGGATGAATTTCAGCTCTTGAACTGGCCTCCTTATTAGACTGACTGAGCACCTTTGGATCGTATAGACAGACGAATTCTCATTTTAGATACACCGCTAAGGATTAAGTTCAGCTATGTGAGGCACAGCCGATAAACTGGTATATTCCATACTCCAGATATCTTCCTGAATTATATCGAGTCTATACTATATAGATGCTGTAGTAGCCTCGAAATGGAGCACTAATCGCTATTTGGTTGGTGGTCATAATATTTTCATCGTAAAAACCTTAACCTTGTACATTATTAGGCTTCAGCCGCAAAAAGAAATAGAAATTGATGTTTAAAAAAAAGAGGTAGGGCAAAGGTCAAGCAAATATTGAAGACTATAAAACTAAATGCTGGTCTGAAATTATTCTGAACAAATATTAAAGATAAGGCCGTTAATTATCGAATGGATCTAGTGTATCATTTCTATACAGATTAACTGAATTGAAGCTTTACATTCAAAGGATCACTTTAGAAGCGGAATACAAGTTCTGGTAATAATCCTTCTGTCAATAAATTACAACTACCAACTTTGATTAGTGAATGTTCAAAAGCAACATTCCATTTGGGAACATCTGTAACTCAAATGTTCTTCACTCCAATGAGTAGTTAATCAGGTTTTACGTTTATTAGCTTTCACTATGTGATTTTAGAATCACGGGTTGAGAGGGTTTCCTAGAGCAGCAAATGAATTATGAATGATAATAAGCTAAGCTGTTGCAGAAACACTTGGAAATGGAACAAATACAACGAAAAACTTCTATCAGCAAGTTTTCAAAACCTAACTCTCATGAAACGAGTGTGTGAGTGAACGATACGTTTAATGCAGTAGCCACATGTTGTTATTTCGATGACTTAATGTTAGCTTTTGTGGATGACTGGAATTTGTTTAATCTCTTTTAAAACAATATTCTAATGACATCATTTCATATAGCATTCTCCATAAAGATCTTCTGGAATCTTCTGCTGTATCAGAAATCAAGTTCTACAAAGGGCATTAGGCTATGGCTCTTATAATTAACTAAGCGTTTCTTCACAGTAAGGGGGGATCTCATTCCCACCTCTTTTAACTTATCATTTTTGTACACAGCTTGTAAAAATCTTTAATTGCTTGGATTACTTTAATTTCACTTTTTAACGTATTTTTTTCTAATGGTAATTTTCATAATTCATTCCAACCGTAAAGCTACAGACATCTCCAGATATCTTAAATGGGAGTAGTTCTTACATTATTATAAAGAATAATACCAAGAAACTGAATCGCTTACCATACATCTACAATACAGTTTATTACAGGTACCATTTCAAAACTTTCAACTTGACCTTTATTACTGAAGAAGTGTCGTCCAATAACACGTCTTACGGCTACATTTAATAAAATAATCAATTTATTTTCATTATTTATGCCAAATTAAATATTGTCTTTTTTTTTAATTATTAATTTAGGAAACTGTAAAAAAAAAAATCAAATAATTTGCTTTGATTATTTATTTTCCTTTTCTTAGTTGTACGGTAGAGCAACAAGTACAAAAAATGATTTTCTTTTACAGTAAGTATTAAAAACTGATGTTAGAAGTTAGCAGTTCTCAATAACTGACAAACGTTATTGAGTACTGCTAATTTCCGTTATCTTTAACTTTTTTTTCCAAACCATTCACCTTTAAGGTTTATTTTCTCACCTTTAACTTTTACAGCACATTACCATTATTCCATTAGTTTGCTTGTATGTATCTTATTAAGCTAATAAACAACCGATTTCTCCATTTCCACTTCAGAACGAAAGAAAGAATCTTAAAGATCATTTTAAGAGAACATCATTAAATTTTGATTAGAATGACTGCAATTCGATACAGTGCAACCTTAAGGAAATTAAAGTAGCTTTGATGTTGTTACGATTTCCTAAATGCCACAGGTATTTTCTTTCCATTTTTTTGAACAGAAAAAGGCCTACTATTTCATTCAAGTTGCATTACACTTTGGCAGTTTTTTTCATTAATATTTTCGTTTAAATGCACGATTTAACAAAGTGAATTCTTCAAAAACTGAAAATGTAATTTGTTTGAGTGTTCAACTACAAAGGATGTAGTAACACTTTAATAAGCATCCGTCCTAACTCACACATAAGAGGATGTAGCATCGAAAAATTATGAACAGGTTAAAGGAAATATACGGGAAAACATCCTAAAGAACAATGGCAACATCCAAGCGAGCCATAAACAAAGGCGTTGTAGATTCATTTCTTCAAGGTAGATCGGAATGGAAGATAATATTGTTTTCATTTGGTTTTGTCCTTCATCAATTTTAAGGTGTCTGAGGAAATATATGCAACTCTCAATCGAACTGAATAATAAACAAAAGAGGTCGATCGGCGCCGCCACCTCATCTATCATAAGACATTAAGGGATTTGGTAATGGCTACACATGGCTGTGGCTGTGCCAATTGAATTCGGACGTGACCGACGAACGAGGCTTTTTTTTTTTCAGGAACCGGAAATGGAAAAAACAACGACTCTTCCTACTGCAAGGACAGTACTCGTGAAATAACCTTCCTCTTTTGTGTTTGCGTATTCCTTTGTGCATTTGCGTCATTTTTAGAAGCCAGCTAATGGTTAACGTATTTCATTTACTTTTCTTAAGATCTAAAAGAACAGAACAAAAAACTTTTGTGTGCAATACCCTTTAGAAAATATTTAGCATTTACGTTTCGTAAAAGCTTTGTAATTTTGAAGGTCTTTTATATGAATGCAAAAGCTACAAGCTTCAAATAATGTCACAACAAATTATATAAATAATCACCAAAAGGAGTACAAAAATGTAGTTTCCCATACATTTATTATTATTGGGACAATGTTTCACACCAAGATAATAACGCTAACAGTTTTACGCAATGCAATTACGCTGAATTTATAAAGGAAATTTAACGAAATAAAGAAACATTCTAGAACTTGGTGAGGAAGCTCTCATCATGGATAAGCTATCAATTTGGAACAACTCTTAAAACCGTTTATTACCTCTCCGTTCTCTCTTATTCAGTAACTGCTTTTCAAACGCACGCTGGATAATTTTCCCATTAAATTATTCTATTCATTTTTTTCCATTTATACAGAATTCTTTCTCACTTCCAGAATGATAGTCATAATAAGCCGAACGTAACCACATTTTTTTTTATTTACTTATTAACCCTTAAACCCTATCCGGGGGTCCTCCAAACCCCAACCTAATAGTGTTTCTCCTAGGAAGAGTAGGGTTTGAGGGTTAATTTATAAATTTAAATTTACATTATATTTACGTTTCTAATTGCGTACTTCTATTTACAGTAGAGTACCGATTATCCGAGTTAATGTGGACCAGGACTAACTCGGATAACCGAAAAACTCGGTTAAAGCGAAAATTGTAAATAAAATAAATCTCCCTGTTCTCCAAAACCCCTTGATGAAAAGGCTGAATTAGTGATATGACATTGGGAGGCAAAAAAAGGACTTCAATGCTGCCACTCACCAATTCATCATCATTTGGATGACAGGGAGCATTGTCAAGCAATAGTATTGCTTTCCTTAGAAGATTTTGATTTCTTAAGTTACGAATGAATTCATCAAAAAACCATTTTTTGAACAAATCCTCATCCATCCAAGTACTTTTCTGATTCTTGTAATACACAGGTGAATTTTAAATATGAACAATCTTAAATGCTTTTTCGACTTGCCAATCAGCATTGTCTTTAGTTTTAAATTTCCAGATGCATTCGAACATGTGAATATTGTTACTCTTTCTTTACTTTTCTTGTACCCGGGAGCTGACCTTTCATCCTTTACCCAAAAGTTTTTGAAGGCAACATTCTAAGTTAGTCCTGTTTCATCACAGTTGAAAAGTTGCTCCATTTTCAGATTTTCTTTTGCAATGAGATTTTTAAAACTTTCTTTGAATTTAATCACCTCATCACAATCTGCTGATAATTTTTCTTCCGATATATTTAATTGCCGAATTTCATATCTCTTTTTCCAACGGTCCACCCATCCACTACTAGGAGTGAAAGCTTCTCCAGCATCGAACATTTTATGAAAATCTACTGCTTTTGCTTGTAGCATAGGCTCCGTTATTGAACTACCCTTCTCTCTCAATTGTGAGAACCACAGGAATAATGATTCTGATGTTTTATCGAATTCACACTTTTTTATTGTTTTTCGTAAACTGCAGTTGGCCTTTTCTGCACACCATTTTTCTAATTCGTTTCTCTTCCTTTTCCAGTCTCCAACAGTAACAGCTCCGATATCGAGATCTTCCGCTACTTTCTTTATTGATTCACCATTATCTATTCTTTGGATTGCTTCTAATTTTGTTTCTATAGAAACAACAACTCGCTTTCTCTTATTGCTACTCATTTCGAATTTGTAGAACTGACTGAATATATCATCGTACTTTCCAGATTCACTGGATAATGTGACCAGCCGAAACCATTTCCCGATTCCAGGGAGGGGATCATGTGACTGGACGAACAAAGATTAATTCCGACCACTATTCTACAAATTCTCTTTCGTTTTCCTGGTGTTTGTGAGATCAAGTTCAGAATTTTTTTCGGTAGTTTTAAAAAATGGAAAATGTAGAACCAAAAAAAATTAAAAAAAATCCTAGAAATATTTGATAGCTCGGTTAAAGCGGAAACTCGAATAATCGGGGTTTACTGTACTTTATCAACAGAACTACAAGTTACGTTTCGGGATAAGATTTTAAAAATCTTATGAGCTACTAACGATTGCATGACTTTTAATGAAATCCCTCTGAGAAAATGTCTACTGATTGTTGCATTATAGGTTGTTTATGTAGTCTCAAATATAAAAGAACTATATTAACTGCATTGCTTGAGAATCTGATTTCTAATTTTAATTACAAAATTATAATTAAAATTTGTAATTATAAAATAACAGGGATTGCTGACATTGTTATATTTAACACTGTAATATATATATATATATATATATATATATATATATATATATATATAATGCTTTCTCACACTACTTAAACAGTCTTTGATTACAAACAATTATAATATTTTTGCTTGTATTTAAGTATTTATGAACAAGGTCCAGTTATTTTTAGTTTCTATATACAATGTAAATCCTTTTTAACGTTACCGATTACATGCATTATGTCGTTACATCCAAGTATTGTTGTAGCCGAAATTAGTTTCATTAGCACTTACTACGATTGATGAGTCAGGTTGATGTCGTAATGGGAGATCGTTTTAGCAAAGTTAGACAATCTTTCATTTCTAGCAACTACGTTCAAGTAAGAAAGTTCATATTTTCAATCCTAACATTAATAGAACGGACAGGATTACAACAGGATTACGAACAGTAATTAATTAGTCACTTCACCATAATTTCTTTATAAATAGGTACGGAGTTGGCTTATTCATATACCATTTATTAAAAATAAGATTCTATATATGGTGGGAAAAATGTCCTAAGGACCTCTAAATGACTCATTTCAAAGTAAGCTAACTAACTTTTTATTTGGTCAAAAGAAAGCAATAAATAGTGTTAAGAGGATTTTCAAATACTTCTGGCTTCGCACCCACTGCTCTACAGAAGGCGCCACTGTTCCCTAAACAAATACTTGGAAGAATTGAGTTTTTTTTCCTCTTTATCTCTGAAATAATATCTCAATTTTTAGCACTTGAAATAATACAAAAGTATTTAATAGTGGTTTTTTAAACATATATTAGTTGAATTACTATATTACTGAGAAATACAATTCTTTTATTGCAACGTTTGACAATTCAAGAAAGTTTCTTTCATTTGTAAAGACATCGCTGAAATTGAAGTGAAATAAATAAATAAATAAATAAATAAATAAATAAATAAATAAATAAATATTACTGAAAAACTTCTTTGTTTCGCAATGTTGTTATATAAGTTGTAATAGAATTCCAGATAAAAACTGATTCAAATCACAAATAGGCCTACATCATAATGGCATTGGACATAATTTAACAAGATAGCAAGCACAATGATTTATTTTCTGAACAAATTGTAATAGATTTTTGCTTTACAAACAAAACTACTGTACAAACTGCTATTAGATTGTAGTCACTTGTAACAATATTAATAAACAGCGCTTGTGATTTAATGGGATAAAGGAAGAACGAGCCCCATTAAGTGAAAAGTGCTGTCTTTCTCTGGTAGCTCTTGACACATGATGGAACGCTGTGTTGATTCAACAGATTCTGTTCTTCTCAATGGGTGAATTAGATGGAGTGCAACGTCAACTAAGACATTTAATCTCTATTTACGTACGTCTGCAAACATCGAAGCTTTCAAAAGATGTTTTTCAATTTAATTCAAAAAGATAAAAGAATCTTTTGAACGAATTTCCTAAATACAAGCACAAGGACAGGATGAATAAGTGTAAACACACATGCACACAGAAGCCTAACTATCTAACATACATGTTGTTTTGTTTTGTTTTTATCAGAAGTATACCATAATTTAACCATAAATATTATACATATGGTAAAATATGTACATCTGATCTACTCTTCTTGACTATGTGCTGACCATAAATAACACACTTGTCTTCCATGATCGTATACAA
Organism: Thereuonema tuberculata; assembly: GCA_023159025.1. Taxonomy (NCBI): domain Eukaryota; kingdom Metazoa; phylum Arthropoda; class Chilopoda; order Scutigeromorpha; family Scutigeridae; genus Thereuonema; species Thereuonema tuberculata. The sequence goes on along the minus strand of JAFIDM010079847.1, from coordinate 69,992 downwards.
ATATACTCTGATCATAACAAACAGCTTTAATACATCATTTTAACAAGTAATAACAATTAAATGGAATGGAATGCTGGGAAAAAAAATGGATGTTATGGAATTACAAGCTATTCTGATGTATTCTCATAGAACGGACTATAACAATGAACATTGTAACATATTATTAGAGATAAAGTTATTGCAATAAATAAAAAGCATTTTAATGTAATGTCTAATTTTATAAAAGAGCATGAACTGACTCGGTCAAAAAAAAGTTTAGCGTCCATTTTTAATGCTTAGCGATACAAGCAGACTTTTACAAAAGTAATGTCATCTCATAATCTGAAGTTAAACAACATTTCTAAAAGTTTTAAGTGCCTGCAATAATTTAATGCCCACTTTGCCACAAACAAAAAAAAAAAGTTACAATTTTTTATGTTTATTTTAATTTCCTTTAAAAAAAAAAAAGCTCGTGAAAAAAAAAAATAACAAAGAAAAATCTCCAAATTTCAAAATGTTACAATTTTTTAGTTTATTTTCATTTCCTTTAAAAAAAAAAATACAAAAGGAATAAAAACAACCTACTTTCAAATTGGTCATCTGCTGAAAATTGCTTAAAACAGGCGCAAATTTCAAGTAAATTACATTTGACTTGTTGAACATTGGCAGAATTTCATCGTTTACCATCAGTGAGAGTGAACTGTTTTGCTTCTACTGTTTATCTACGGGAACTTTTTATCAACTCACGCGCACCTCTCTTTAGCGGCTCCACACCGAGACAATTTCAAATACTAGAGGTGGACGAATACATCTCTTGTCCATAAATATGTATACTACGTTGCAACAACATCCGTTAACTGATTCACAGAAATTTTGGAAACACACTGTAGAGATACATGGACGTAAATTGACAACAAACATTAATTTTATGAATTTGACATTAATTTTATTAGATTCATTAGGAAAATAAGCTCAAAATACAGTATTATAAAATAAAATAAAATAAAATAAAATAAAATACTACAACAGAGAACTGTTAAAAGCAGGCCTGATTTCCAGAGACGAGTTTACTTTTCCGGTTGGCGGTCTAATGAAACGAAACTGGCTTCAGATGAGACCAACAGTAAATGGCTACTGACTGAACTAATAATCCTTTGTGAAGGAGAGCTTACGTTAATCGAGGAGTGGATTAATTATAAATAACCCAGAGTATCATTTAACAGCGAACGAGGGTGTTAATGGACAGCCTCTCTTCCGTCAGTCTAATAGGGCGAAAACAATATCCAATTACAGGACATTCAATTACAGGGCAAATATTAACGAGCAACCAGAATATAAAACAATTAGGTTAATATTACTTGAAAGCTGCTAATTTTCTCATAAATATAATGAGCAAGGTTATTTTTCTTTTTTTCTCGTCACGCATTTTTACTTAAAAAAAAAAAAAACCTTTTACATGGAAAGCTCTCGCAAAGGTACCTCTATATCGAATAATGGCGGGAGTTTGACACGAATCTTCCATTAGCTTCCATTGCTCAATTTGAGACAATCACACGAGTGCGGAGGCCGCAATCAAAGAAAAAGGTAGGGGAGAAAAAAATAAATATTTTTTTTCTTTGCATACACAGGGCGAATATCATAAAATCCTATGTTTCGACGGAAACGAGAGAAAGACATCGTTAAGTCTGCGGAAAAGGGCCTGAATTACGATGGAGAAATTCTTATCGCTACCATGAGAACGCCAAACGGAGCAGAAGAGCTATTGGAGAAGTAGGTTCCAATCGATTGGCCAATGACAGTGAAAGCACAATGTGCGGTGAAGCACAAAGTATCAATAGATAGAGGGCTGGGGCGAACCATGGGATCCATTCGGAGGAATGATGAGCCTCCAGAATTTTCCTTTAACTCCAGCATCTACATCACTTGCGACGAAGAAAAGTCGTTCTCAAAATGAGAAACACTTCGCGTTAAATTAAAAGCGAAATAAGCTGTGAAATTGTTTTTAATGAAACGGAGAAGCTGTGTCAAAATTACTAATAACTAGTTGACCCGTGCGAATAATTCGCAACAAAAAACCACCTTTGAGAAATAATAAACAAATCCAACAGCTTGTGTGCATGTTAGTTAAACACATTGTCAATAGATGGCGTCTTCTCAAGTTTTATAAAAAAGTTGACCCGTGCGAATAATTCGCATGGTATCTTGATCAGTCACCGAATGGTAATGTGGAAATAAATAAATGAACAGATTGTCAATAGATTGCCTTCTACATTTTTACAAAAAAGATTTTTAAAATAAATTTTTTTAACGAAAACATTAATTTTAAACAATCTGTTTATTTTTCATCATTAGCGGTGAACGTAATCTTGAAAATATCTCAATCATTGATTTCGATGAAGTATTAAGGGAAATAAAAAAAACACCTTTGAGAAATAATATATGAGAAGTTGACTAATTTTTATGTTTCTATTGTTATAAATCGTTTATTTTTATTAAAATATAAATCTTTGTTTGTTTTTTTATCTGTTGTTATTAAAGAAACGATGAAATATCATTTAAAGTGCATTTTTATTCAAAAAAAGGAAATATTTGAAGGTTATAACGCTAAAGCAATATTTTCGCTTTCGAAAAATAAGGCGCTTCTGTTAAAGCGTGTCTACATTTTTATAAAAAGTTTTTAAAAATAAAGTTTTTTAAGGAAAACATTAATTTTAAACAATTTGTTTATTTTTCGTCATTAGCGGGGAACGTACTTCAAAATAATGCCTCAATCATTGATTTTGATGAAGTAGTAAAGGAAATATGGCGTTCCGACAAAAAAAACCCTTTGAGAAATAATATATAAAATAATATATCAGAAGTTGACTAATTTTTATGTTTCTATTGTAATAAATCGTTTATTTTTATTAAAATATAAATCTTTGTTTTTTTTTTATCTGTTGTTATTAAATAAACGATGAAATATCATTTAAAGTGCATTTTTATTCAAAAAAGGAAAGATTTGAAGGTTACAACGCTAAAGCAATATTTTCACTTTCGAAAAATAAGGCGCTTCTGTTAAAGCGTGTCTACATTTGTATAAAAAGTTTTTAAAAATAAAGTTTTTTAACGAAAACATTAATTTTAAACAATTTGTTTATTTTTCGTCATTAGCGGGGAACGTAATCTTCAAAATGATGCCTCAATCATTGATTTTGATGAAGTAGTAAAGGAAACATAGCGTTCCGACAAAAAAAAACCTTTGAGAAATAATATATAATGATAATCATAAAATAAATGTGCTTTGCCTTCACACAACTGTTTTAATCGAATCCAAGTAGAGCTGAGATTTCGTTTTCTTGACAAGCGTTCCTTCTGTTTCAAAATATTATTTCATGTTTAAACTGAGGCAAACCTAACTTGATTAAAAGTTACGAGCACATGTTTACGAAGATATCTAAACGAAACGACTCATCACAAGCGTTGGAAAGCGCTCTTCCCCTGATCATTAATGAAATGGAACAGTCGGAAATTTCGCCGCTCACCTAATTGCAGTAGGATAACGAGGTTATTATTTGTTGTTATTGTTATCGTTATGGCGGCAAACGGGTAAAGGACGAAACAATTTAACCCTTCTGGGCTTATCAGAAAATTCAATGCCGTTTGGAAATTACTGGTAAATTCAAAATTTAAAATACAATTATAATAATAAACGAACAACTCAAAGCATGGAGATGTGTATAACGAATAGTAATTTTGCAAGCAAGGACAATTAAGTGAAATTACATTAATTTTAACGAATAGATTTCTAAAGTTAATTTATTCTAACTTTCAAAGAAAGAAACTAAGATAGTGAGTAAATTATAAACAGAGGACGCTCTCCCTTGCGTCGTTTAAAAAAATGTATTCACAGTAAGGGAGGGTGGGGTGGGGTTGAATCGCTTTAGATTGTTCAGGGGACACAGCTCGATAGTATAGTATGAGATTTCCAAGAGGATTTTCTTTTTGTCATAAGACAGAACACTTTCGATTCTCCTAAAAGCAAATTTTAAATAGGTTTTTAATAATTCAGTTGTTTCTAAAACGAAATTTAACAAAGAAAGACACAAAATCTTGAATAATCCGCTTTTCATTTTTCACACTGTATATTCTATATCATGTGTTTTAGAATTAATAACCAAGATCTTTAATGTATTATATTTTTCGAGACTCTAAACGAGTCGTTGCTATATTGTCGTGGCAAAATGTGTTAATACTTAAAATTTCTAAGTGCTTCCAAATTTTAATAAATGCAGTAATAAGCACGACTCATCATTAACGTTTATGTCTATTTTTATTATAATTAATTTGATTTAGATTGTTTAAATTTAGGAATTTGAATATTTACATCTTTCCAGACAAAAGCAAATTTGATGAGAGAATAGCACAAGGCAGCAGTTTCTCTAAAACAATTCAGGAAAGCCCAGTAAAAAAAAATATATATAGAAAGGATCCTGAAGTGTTTTTTAGTCCATCTTTCTTGCACCAAAGACGAATCAACAACTTTCGATGTCATTAACACTTTCAGAAACCAGAGTAAAGATTAGAAATATATATATATATATATATATATATATATATAATACTACCAAATCTTGATACATGCATTAATTTAGAGTAAAATTAAGGTTAAGATTTCGGATACAGTGTTCAATGGATAACCAACAGTCTGAGCAGTAAAGCGACGATTCTATACTGACTTCTACCTTAGGTTCAAACCACAGATGGTAATTGGGATGACAGGCGACTGACATAGTTAGGATGCACAGAATCGCCTTTTTTATTTTTGTTATTTTTACATTACCGTCTTACTAATTATTCGTGTATCTGTGATGTAGGTGTTGACAGTTGTTAAGTATAACAATAATATTGTAAGAAATACCACAGGTACAGTATTTCAAACATTACGTATAAAATTAACTAAGAATCAAAGTCAAAAAATGCAGAAAAGAAATACAAAAAAATACAGTAGTTCTGTTACTTTTATATCTTCCAAATCTTCTTTTTTTCGTTGATTTCTTTTTATATTAGAAGATTTTTTTTTAATTTTCTGATAATTTTGATGTTATTAATTTCACGATCCATGAAATGGTTAAACAGCTTCAATAAAATCCTATTAGAGTTTCTAAGGTCATAGGGTAGTTAGAGTATAATTTGGAAATTAATTTAAGTACTTTCTTTAATAGCCTTTTTTTCATTTCTGTTTTGGTGATATTGATTTGAATTCTTTTAAAGTATTCAATGAGGACCGGATGTCTGTAAGTGGTGAGAGAAGAAAATCAAAAGTAATCTACAATGTAGGCCTAATATACTTAAATTAGGCAAAAAGTGATAATATAAAAAAAAAATGTATTAGTAAAATATGATATTTTTTTTTTCAATAGACTAGTTATCCAGTCGGAAAAAAAATTCTCTCTTTTTCCATTACTTGTCTTTTTTTTTTTTTCCTTCCTTCGTTTGCCGCGTGGTGGCCTATCTGTTGCTCGGTTCGCTGACTGGATGAATCAGTGCCGCTGTCACATAAGGTGTGAGGCCAACATCGACCTTGTTGCACGGCTCTTCCATTTTTAATGGCTTCCACTGCAAAATGACCCATTTCAACCAACATCTGCGCCAACATCAAACTATTTAACAGGGACGCCTGCCAATTCACTATGCAAGGGATTTTTCCTTACCTTTCTTTTTTTTTTTAACTCGGCACAGAGTGCTTAGTCAACTGGAGGCCTCGTCTCGTTGCAAGACGATCAGAGCCTCCCCAATGTCAGAGTTACTTCTGATAAGAATAAAGGTGAGAATCGATTCAAAACGGATTTCAGAAGAAAAATAGAAAAATAAAAAAAAATAAAAAGCAAACAAACAAAGATAATTAAAAAATATACTCGGGAAAAAAAATACAACAGTATACTAAAAGCTAAGAGTTACACAAATACTAAGTTCCAAAAATCTTTGTACTAGAAAAATAAAATCAAAACAAGATGGATCGAAACTTATTAAGTATAAATCTAAAAAAAAAAAAAAAAAATCCTCCACAGTTTTTAATATCATCATTTGGAGATTTTCCACAAAGCTCTTAAGCATCGAGACAATAATCACTCACCAAAAAATGTTTTCATTTATTTAAAAAATAAATAAATCGGAAGCATTTTATTAAAGTAAGGTTTAGAACGAAAAGCAAGCTTCATCAATAAAATAAATATCTAACTCTGGAAACAAAGGATTTAAAGGAACAAAGGATTTTCCTCAAGTCTTGCTCCTGAAATATCTGTTTCATTGATTTGGGGTTTTTTTTTTTTTTTTTTTCCCCATTGAATTAAACTAAATGGAACATTGCAAGGAAGAAGTAGTATGAAATATAAATAATCTGCACTCATATGATTCACAAACTTCCAATAAAATCTCGAAAAATCGAAGCCTTCAAAGTTTTCATTCTTCTATTCGAACGTACAAAGATTCCAGAAAACTTTACTTAAAGATATGTGCTGGTGAAAACTAAATACGTCCGACGCTACCACGAAGAACTCCTCAGCGCAAAGGGAATATAAGGTTGGAAAGACACAGGTAAAGCAACAGAGAGGAATTCCACTGAAAAAATTACTGTAATTTACTATTTCCAAAAGTTAATAAATAATTAAATACAGAAAGAAAGAGAGGTCACGATTAAATGCGAACGATTTCTTTTAGGCAGTAACGCTATTTTAAAAATTAAAAAAAAAAGTACAGTTTGCCGGTACTTGTTAGGATATAAACAAAGGATGGAAATTTCCATCACAAATACGTTGTTCTTCTTCCCCTCGTACGCCTTTTGAGTTTTCGCTGGCTAGCGAGAGCTCTATAACATCGAAACGGCCGTCCCAAGGTTTCAGCTTGACTCACGAGGCTTCCATTTTTCATTATTAAGTCTATAAGGACTTGTTAGGAATAACATTTGGTGCTAATGTGCTTTTTCCCAAAGTAATCAATCACTTTTCCGAATGTAACAGAAAATGAAACACTACAGACAAATCTGTACTTTACTGTAAAACATTGAAAATGATAAGTTTTATTCAAGATTAAAATGCACTAAAGTGCTTCAGAAGATAAAAAAAAAAAAAAAAAAAAAGAAAAATTAAAAAAAAATGAAAACAGGAGGACTATAGGTTTTAATAAACATTTGAATACGAATGTAGTAAAAAATATTCTCAAGGAAGCTATTAAAAAGAACCAAAATATTGCTTCCTCCTTAAAGAAAAATGCTTCGTTGCTGAGCAATCTCGGAGGTGTTTCAATTCGTTTATGATGGTGATTATTTGTTCGTTTGTTTTTTTTGTTTATTGTGGGAAATAACAAGTCATATTTGTATTGTTGACAATCATACAATGCATGAGGCAGTAAATATGAAAGGGATGACTACAATATTGTTGAAAAACAACAACAACAACAGGCACGTGATACGTGACAAGAGCAATGGGAATAATGACAGACGTAAGAATGTCTCTTCGGTGAAACGAAGAAAAAGAAGATCGTTGCCAAAGAGGGAGATATTTTTCCAGAAATATAGAAAAACGAATACTAAAGTAAAGATATTTCCAATGAGGTAAATACAAAGCAAGACAAGAGATACATCGAATCAAATAGGTTTAAAGAGTCCTCCGATTTCATTTGATTTTTTTTTTAATAAAAGTTGGATTTTTAGGTAACGAGGCCTAAAAGCTGAGAGATAAGTTGGAATTTTTGGAATTTTTCGAATACTAAATGGAACGAGGTATCATTACGATGTGTCAAAGAGAATTCACCACAAGATAGGGTATGATTCCAATATCTAAATATTCCCGATCATATCTAAAGAAGCCAATGAAGACAAGCTTCGAAATCAATTTATTCAAAAAGGATTACTACCTATTATATATTAGAAATATGAATTAACATAAACGAGTGACAAAGTAATGCTCAAGAAGAAAGTATTCTACTCGTAGTGATAGGAAATTCTTCGTATAGATACGTGTGAAAATAATAGAACAGTTAGGGCCTATTACCAGTGATAAAGTTCGTGCCAATTAATGTAGGGTTATCATGTGACTGGGTACTTAGAACTTAATACAGTGAACCGTGTCAAAGAACTAAAAATTAAAAATTTAAACATATAGACAGATGCAGAATTCATTATTAATTTTAAGAAAGAAAAGAACTGTAGAACATTCTTTTAATTGAGCTGATTTAAGTGACGATGGGCAAATTGTGATCATAAAAGGAGGAGGTTGTGAAAGATCATTTAAGATCAATTTATCAAAATTACGTTTGTTAAAGTTTTTCAAAATTGTATGTTGTGCTACTAAATATTAATTCAATTTACTCAACTACATTTGTTAAAATTTTTCAAAATCGTGTTGTGTTACTAAATATTAATTCAATTGAAAAGATTTTGTCTTCCAAAAGATTGAAACGCAGATCATATATATGCATTAATTTCAAATTCTGTTTCAGCCTTCAAATAAGTTAACTGCTGTTCCAAATACGAAAATCACAACAAAATAGTATAACAGTGTTTTACCGTGAAAGCAGACCATTCCTACCGATTGCATTACTGTATTTATTTAATATATTTGAAATATTTCATTACATTCTTGCTGGTAAATTTAATTGTGTAGTTTGCATTCCATATTTTTTCATTTAATCCGATAGCAACAAAAAAAAGTTTGATCAATAATCCGGTAGAGCTAGATATACTATTGTCTTTGCTAAATTCGATCTCAGAATACTACAGTACGGTTTAGTAAGAATTTTAAGATGTTTTAATTTTAAGTCTTGTATTCAGTAGATTCTCATTTATTGTTTGTTTGTTTCTTAATTTTGTTTTTTCCTACGATCTTTCTGTTTCACGCTTTCTTCCCGACATTATTAAGGATGACGCTCATACATCACGCTCTAACGAATCCAAATTGTTCTCTCTCTTTTACTATGTATATGGTAACAACATCAAGGAGAACGTAAACTCAAGTATTAATGGACGCTTTTACTATTCATTTCGAGTCGGAATGCAGCTGTCAGCGTTCCCGGCGTGAATTCTCCCTTTAGGTTCTCAACAGGAATGAAATGTTGTAGAGTCTGGCAGACTCACTGTCGCCAAGCGCTGGATGCCAAAATTTACCGCTGAGGTCGAAGGGAAGGTGCGCTCTGAAATCCTCCCCACTGCAGATAACGACTAAGAACCTCAACCACGCCTACGCAATGAAAAATACTACTCGAAATTACTTTGGCCTTAACTAATAAATAAAGAATGTGATACAAAACAAAATTCTATTAGCGCCTGAGGTCGAGGAGGAAAAAAAAAAAGGAGAAATATCTCGCTTTAAGTTGAACAGTAGAAAGCTTTCAAACAAAAAGCAATAAAAAAAAAATATGAAATACGCAAAGTCATTGAAGAGATATGAAACAGCTACAATACACGGATTTCAACCATAAATTTAGCTTAATAATAAATAACAATAAAGGTTTTGATTTTTATATACTGCAGAATTTTTAAATCCAAATTTATAAATAAATATTTAATAAACTGATTTTTTTTTCTTTTTTAACTTCATATTATTTCACTGATTTTTTTATTATCTCTTCTTAATTAATTAATTACGCTTTTAACCTCTTTTTTTTCATTCTTAATGTCCCACCCAAATTGAAATATTTGCAAGGAATAAGGATCTTATGCCTGTGTAAAGATGTTCAAATGTTTCTTTTGAATCAAAAATGGGATGGTAAAGTGAGTGTCCCGGATGAAAATATAACTTCACTTTTATTCTATAATTCGTGAACAATACAGTCGGACTTCTATTTAACGAACCTTTATTTTGCGAATTTCTCTATTTTGCGAACTTTTCTTTGGAACCAAGCACATTTTGCTAATTTCTTCGTAAAATAACCTCCAAATAGCGAAGTGCATTTTCTATTTAACGAACTTTTTCGCGGTATCTATTTTTTTTTTTTCTCTTTGAAATGTTTTTATTATCAACATTCCCTTAGAGGAAATGAAATAAATTTGGATACAGCTGAGGGAAAAAGAAGAAATTAACGATGATGTGCCGATTGATGAATATCTTTCACTTGATTTTTGAAGTTGAGACCTCGGATACACTAACTGAATCGGGTATTTTGGACAGTGTGAAAAATAAAAACAATACAGCTTTGAATTGCGATGAAGATGAAGAGGATGAAAATGGAAATGATCATGATGTAGAAATTAAAAAAAAAAAAAACCTTCGTATGATGAAATGCTAAAATCATTTGAAACAATCCAACGCGGATTACAATTTGAAGAAAATACTGAAGTGGTTTTTAGTGCATTGCAAAGATGCGAGACATACTATGAGCGAAAACACTTTTTCAAAAAAAAAACCTCAGACAAAATTAACAGACTTTATTAGTAAAATTTAAGTACACATGTGGTAATGTATGCTTTATGACATTAAAATTATTACTTTTTTTAATATTTATTGTTTATTTATTTTAAATCTGTTTTATGCAGTTTAAAGTAATTTTAAAAGGTGAATCTCTATTTAACGAATTTTTTATTTTAACGAACTTTTTTTCGGGATTTAGCGACTTCGTTAAATAGAGGTCCGACTGTATATGCTTTCAAGGAATATTATTTCTCGAATTACTTCCCAATATTAATCAGATGTGTTTACATGAAGAACATAAATTATTTTTCTACGTGATTCTGAGAATAAGATCTAGGTCTTTTGAAAACTAAAAAAATTAATATGAAGATCAAACTACACTAGAAAAGTTAGAAACAAAATAGCCGAAAAAAAGGGATTATTTTGGCCCAGAACGGAGAACAGGTTTAAATGTTATACCTGAGAACAGGTCTAATTTTTCTTTTTCCTTCCGCTTACTTTTTAAAAATCTTAATATGGTTATCATCAGTGATTAATACATCAACGACAAGCGTCGTAGTGGAAGCAGCGACTTTAAAAAATTCCGAAATACCTATTCTTTCTAACGAAAACCATTCATTGGAAGGCTAATGAAAGATAAGACAGAAAGAAACAGACCTAAGAAAGTGAAGAAATTAATTCTTTATGGAAATCCTTTCTTCTTTCAGTTGGTACAGTTTGTAAAATTAAACTTTTCGGTTGAGGATTAGCACATTCAAAGAAAACCAAAGCAAAAATTATTTATTAACTGTTAAGGCTGGAACAAGGAAAAAAAGAAGTTATAAACCGGAAACTATGAGAGTGTGAACCTTGGAATGAGATGTTTTGGACTGTGCACTAGACCGTGGCAATGGGATTGCACACTGAGAGTAATGAATCTTTCCCTGTGAGATTAATTTCCAAGAGCTGCTACGATGAACAGCGTAGCTTCATTGACATATTCACTCTGATTCAATTTGAAGTCATTTCTTATCTAAGCCCAAACTAATTTTCGTTTGGCAAGTAACGGACGCAGTCATGGTATTATTTCTAAAATTTTTATTTTGGCGCTTCGCAGCTAACGTATCAACGCACAGTATATACAAATGCCATCCTGAAATCAGATAGGTTTATTTGATATAGGACTTAAGAAGCTTCGACAACCTTGGAAATGTGAACAGAAATTCCTGGTTATGTTAAGTTTTTTTTTTTTTTCACTATCGATTCTTCAGACACAACAAGTTCGACCTTTTTTTTTTTTTTTTTTTAAGAATAACTCAAATAATTAACTAACTAATTAAATTTATTTATTTACAGAATACATTATTTAAATGTGTAGGATATAATTTATTCCAATACTGAAAAGATGGCTAAATTTTCACGAGAACTAAATTGCAATAGTTGATTTCGTACGAAGCAAAACAAAAATCCAAACAATTTAAGTTATAATAATTGAATTCGAAATAAAAATTGTAATTTAACTCTTCCTATAATAAAAAAGTATTTCTGAGAACAGTGTCACTATAGCGAAATTGAATTCGAAACTATCAAAAATATTTTTTTAAATATCTAACTCGATGTTTGATAATGTATATTACTGTCTTTTGTTATCGCTTATATGAAAAAGAGGCGTAAACGTCAAACGTGTACATCACAACAGACCTGACATCACACTTGTTGATAAGGTTAACAAACAGACCTATTTCATTGATATTGCAGTGCCTATCATCAAGAACATGCAGAAAACTCATGCAGACAAGATCAGTAAATACACCGATCTAGCACACGAGCTCCAAAGCAGTGGAGGCAGGACCGAGTACGTGTTGTACCCGTCGTTCTGTCCGCCACTGGTCTGGTGCCTCACACACTGCACCACAGCCTCAGTACACTAGAACTTCCCCAAAACACTTATGCACAACTCCAGAAGGCTGTGATACTCACCACAACATGCATAGTTAGGAAATTTATGGACACAATCACGCATCCCTAACCATTCTTCCACACATTTTTTTTACACTTGGCAATATGTGCTTTGGTCCTTGACCCGCCATATTGTCTTTGCTGGGGAAACCCAAGATTTGAAACTTTTACAAAATAATAACAACAACTATTATCAATGTTTGAAGTTCAGTGTTTTCAGTTATATTTGTTCTGTCTAAACTTGTGAATCCCATTTTATCAAATAAGGAACGACAGTTAAAAGAATCAATATATTACAGTCTGGATTTACTGGTAAAATAAAGTAACACGTTTTTTTTTTCTTTGTTGTAAATTTGTTAAATTTTGACTTTCCAAAAAAAAAAAAAAAAACCCCTAAAAATACGTAACTTTATAATAGGAAATATCTGCCAAATCTTATTATACCAACTAAAACCACGTAATTTTATTATCGTAATGGTACTTTCAAGTCCTCCTTTTATTCCATTTAATGTACTAAAAGCTTTTGGACGCTAGTCAAGAACTGAGACTCCGGTAATATTTTATTCATAAATTAAACACAGCCAAAAGACTTAGTCACTGTTACTCGATATATCATTTTTGGACCAGTTGTAAATGTCATTTTAAAAATATGTGGCTTAGATATTTTATTTAATTCGTATGTGTGTATATTTTATTTATTTAGCTGAATAATTTCTCTGTTAGCTTTGATGCGGAAATTAAAATTCTAAGTTGAATGATGGATCTGAAGTATTAATAGTTTAATCACTGCCGGCATGTGAGGTAGGGCGCGGTAGGCGACCCCCCAGGGCGTTGATATTGTGAACTTAGTAAGCAAGCGAATTCTCGCTGTTCAATAAATACCATGTAATAATAATAATGTACCAATTCAATAAATCCTTCGTTGAAATGGGCACCATGAAAATGTTTGCCACAGGGCGTCAGTGATGCTCAAACCAGCACTGACACTGGTGGAACTGCCCGATTTCTATTTAATTTGAAGGGATGCATTTACTACAAAATTTTGCGTATTGTACCCGTAGATGGTCCTTCTATCTTTTCTGATTAAAGTTTGAGTTTGTTCAACCTACATTTACGAACTATTCTGACTAATTTATATCCACTTTTGATGTCATTCAAGTTTCAGTTTAGTTTAACTGTCATTTATTTATTTCCTTCGGATGATAAGATGATGAAACATTGTGGAAAAGAAGGAGATAACATATAATAAGTGTTCATGCTGTCAGTTAGAACAGCTGATTATGAAGTGCTTGAAAGAAGTTTAAGCCTACTTTCCTTATAAATGCTGTCCTTATTTTTTTTCTTTTCTTTTAAAGTCGTAAAAACCGCAAAAAAGAAAATTTACTATGAATAATAATAATAACGTCTGCCAAATACAAACAGTAAAAAAAAGAAATTCATTGGAGGCTAGCGGCGGCTACCACATGAATTTTCCTATTTTATTTTTATTGTGTATTTTTTGTTTTAGTTTTTATTGTGTATTTTTGGAGAAATCTCTTCACCAGTAAAAATTTTCCAGTTTCTGGGGAAAAAAAAAATCAATCTTCGTTATTTAGTTAAGTTGCTTAAATCCGCTTAGATTGCTTTAATCACGTCAGTAGATTAGCGAAATTGGTTTTTATCCGCTGTTAGAGATAAGACATCGCTAACAATGATGCGTTTTTTCTTAATTTGGTCGCCTTCAAGCCTCGACAAGGGCCCTAACAGGGAAAAAAATAAAAAAATTATATCGTCTTTTGTTCTTAAATATGCATGGCAAGTTTAAAGAAGACCCAGCCCGTTGTTAGAGGAGGAACTAACACATACTCAAACAGTGATTTGATGTGAGTCATTTTTCATAGGAAAATAGGCTAAAAAAAATAATGATAATAAATGTCTTTTAAGTAATTTCGAAATTTCTCGTTATGTTACATCTGCTCCAAAATTTCAAGATTTAAATTTAACTTATAACTCCTAGAATATTTCTGGAGGTTAAGTTCTGATTAAATATACAAAGAAAAAAAATGAATTTAAACTACAGTTTGCAGTTCCAAGTTTTCTATTTCGACGTAAAGAGAAATGATATAACAGTGCGAGGTGCTTTTAACTTTAAAAATCTTGTTAGGTTTTTCTTTATGTAGCATCTAACAGCAGCATCGCCTTGAAAATTACAAATGCAAAAGATAAAGCTGACAGAAAATGAAACAACCGCCTTCGCAAAAGAATTTCCTTTTTGTAGCTTCTTCCAGAGTCGCAATCTTCCATTGTATCCCCCCACCCCCTAAAAAAAAAAAACTAAAAATATTTGAGTCATTTTCCGTAAGGAATTCTTCCTTGTCCCAGGTTCTTTATAACTCCGACATGGATTCCATAAAATCAAGCATTTTTTTTAATTAGAATAACATAAAAAATAATAATAAAAATCAAAAGAAAGCAAAATGACATTCCTTTACAGAATTCCAAAATCTTTAATTAAAATTACAAAAAAAAATAAATAAAAAAAATTGTGGAGTTTCTGTCAAGTTTACATTTATTTCATTAACCACATGGAATTCTCAATCACATCCGTTAATATTTAGCTGAAATGCTTTGTATGAGATTTTTTAGCGATCCCATGTTACAGTTAACATAGGGAACCGCTGTTGCTTTTGTGTTGTCCGTCTGTCACACTGTCCGTCACACTCTGTAGCGGCCAAACGGTCAGAGATATTAGAATGAAACTTTGAAATCACTGATAAAGCCGTACACCTGAATATGTTGCACAAAGATAATTTATACAAAAATTATCTTTGTGCAACATATTCAGGTGTACGGCTTTATCAATGATTTCAATGAACTCCTGTACACGTAAAGCTTTCCACATATATTAGAATGAAATCTTCACCATTGTGTTCAGCATCCAAAAGTTGGTGACAGCATAAAAAAAAAAACAACCCAGACTCATAAGACCTCTCCCTGACCCCCAAAATTAATGTTTTCCATAGCAGTTTTAGTAATGATGATAGCAATTAACACAGCAATATTACTGATGCTTCATACATAACAATAGGTAACTATTGCCAACAGGACGCCATTATTAATATTTACGAACGTATTGTTTCATAAATTCTTTAACATATCCAAATGATGCACTAAGCATTGTATTAGCGGCCCCTAGATAAAGCTTGCCTGTAAAACATAAAAGAACGGTCTTGCATTTATATGCTCTTGCTTTTAATTATTTTGTTTATACAATTGTGCATATTATGGAACCGCTTTGCTTTTGACACTGTTTAAAAGCATTAATTACCTTGTTTGATTTTTTTATTTGGTTTTGGTGTTGTCGGAGTGATTTACGTCAACTCCTTCTCCTTAATTGTAAATAATTTTGCAATAATGACGCAAACAATTAAATTTGAATTTTAAAAATTATTATTGGATTTAATTTTCTCCGGTGTTTATTTAGTCAAAGTTTTTAGTTGAGCAACTATATATTTTGAGAGAAACGATTTGACTCTTGTCATTCTATCGAGTTTTAGTTTAAAATTAAATTAAAACTTATTAGTTGAAACATATCTCGTTGTGCACTACAAGTTTAAAGATGATGATGATCTTCCTCCATTTTTTTTTTGTCATGTTCCTGTCGCGTGGGATTATTGTTGGAAAGAGTCTTTTCATCTTCATAAAAATATTAAAGCAATTTATAAATATATATTCCCATACTTAAATGTTATGGTGGTATATCAGTGGATTGCGGGCTGGAGGTGCCGGATTCAATTCCTCGCGGATGTCGGGAATTTTTAATCAGTTGTTCCTCTTTCAGACGGGCCCTAGAAGTCACCCAGCCCTCTGTTAAATGGGGAGTGGGTTTCTTTCGCTGGAGTTAAAGGCGGATAAACGTCGAGATGACAACCCGACCTCAACGTAGTCTCGAGGGTCACACAGAACTATATTGTGGGATAATGTAACTTCACTATTAAGTAACGGGAGGGCTTTGACGAATGGATTTACATAATAATTAGCATCTACAATAATTAATTCTGAAACAAGTTGTGCTGAAAGTGATCAATAAAAAACAATCTTTGAAATTTGAATTTCAGATATTAAGAAAAACGATTTTCCAGGAGGAAAGTTTTAACAATCTAAAAAAAATTTATTTATAGATTTCTATTATCATTCCATCACTTCTGACACATCACCGCTTACATCTTATGAGCTGTTTAAGACCAAAGAAATAAGATTGTAAAAAGCGTTCATTTTGTTTATAAGAACTTTTTTGTGCATACAAATAATATTTTTTATTAAAGTACATCTAAGAGAATGAAATGTTATTTAAGAGAATGAAATGTAACAATAAAGAAAATATAAAGAAATATTTATAAAAAAATGAAGATGGACTGTTTTATTATTTGTTAGGCAAACTAAAGTGGTTTTTTTTTTTTTTTTCGATTTCTAAAACTAGTTCTGAGACAATCACGGCGCTCTAAATAACTGTGAATGAATTATTATTTTTTACCTTTATACTATAATATAAATACAGTACTCATGTAAGTTCGCTTGATAAACTTCGTGTGAACATTTTGATAAGATTAAAGTTAATTAGACAACTTACAGCGAATTTCATTTTTTGAGGAAATGCAAAGTTTCTACAGTTCTATTAGGAACACATTGTAACTCAAAAAATAAACGCAGAGATTTCGTAATATTTTCACTATTTAAAAATGAAAAAAAAAGAGCAACAATACAGTGTGGAAATCATGATTAAGTTCCTCCATCGATGTGGACATCGAAAGCCCACATCGAAAGTTATCCCAAGTTATCGGACTGTTTGTGTAATATCTGTCTATATCTATATTATTAAATGATTGTTTTAAACTTTTACTCGATTCAGATGGCAGTAATCTTCAAAAATAGATACATACAATCAAAATTAAAATTGTAACGTAAAAATTAGTTTCTGCTTTAAGTTTTAATTCAAGTGCTTAAACCTGTCATCGTCCAATTTTGTGAAAACTGCTTATAATTAATGTTCGGTTTGAATATGCAAATACATCTGGGACGAGAGAGACGTGCAACAGAGCAGTTAGTTTGCATCCGTTTATTTACAACTTAAAGTGCATTATCTAATTCCGGCTCCGTAATCAGCTGTAACGAAACGAATAAAACCAGATTAGGGATTCGAGAAATTTCCATTTCAGAATCGCCATTTAGAAATCAGATCGTTCAACAGCGCTCCTTAACGGAACGATCCATTTCCCAGTGGCAATGTCAAATATTTCAAAGCAAAGGAACAACAGGAGATGATTAAGAATCAGAACTTCGTTTCTATGATCTTTCCAAACAGAATTTTCCTACGAATTTCCAACGAGTTTAATTTCTTTATTCTTTCATCATCCAACATACAGTCCACAAATCAAGTCCGATTAACATTGAATTACCCATATAAAAGCAATAAATGTCTATGATACATCGGAAGCGCAGTGGTACCTCAAAAAAAAAAAATACACAATGAAAAACTCACCAATGAAAAATTAGTGAGAAAATTCATTTGCCAGCAGTGCGATGGTTTCAATGAATTTTTTTTAAAGCATAAAAATTCAAACTGCGCATTTGAATTATTAATAAATGTTTATTTTCCTTTCATTCTTTCTTTACAGCGTTATTACTACATTGTTAGTAGTATAACTTTAATCATATCCATCTTCCCATTGAGCCATTTCTTTCGACAGATTGTTCTTAAATTTTATATTCTCGACAAGCGAGCTGAGATAAGCATAATCAGAAAAAGGCAAAAAAAGGAGAACTACAACTTAGTTAAGAAATTAAGTCAAGCTTTAAAAACAAAATGCTGACTAATCATACTAAATCTTTTCCCACATGATTTTTTTTTTATCTATTTGAAAGCGCATCACATTGAAAAGACTGGATAGATTTCCATAAAACGTTTAATTTTGATCCAACTTAAAAGCATGATCACAATTTTGGTCTCAAGTCTATCAATGCCCTTCTTCTGTCGATAGGCCTTACATTTTTGTACGCCATTTATGTATCGTACAACCCTTCAAATAAAGAGTACGGTTATTCTGGTGTTCATCGCCCCCCACCCCCATGCTGTATGCTCAGTTACTACGTGATGGATAGCTAAGCAAAAACCTAATGTGTATATAAAAATACACCAAAAACTTTCATATCATATTACATTAGATTTTTATGCAATACTTTATATAAAAATAAAACTTTCGGAACAGGAATGTCGATCTTTTATCAAGCGATTATCTTTTATCCAACGATTAAAAGCTTTGTAAATACTGGACAAACAGTAAACCTATTAGATTAATAAGTAGTGTTATTTATCACTTGTGATAATATCAGTAGTTTTATTCCTGATTTAATATGCACCTCTACAACTGATGGATCAAACTATCTTAATAATAGTCCAATAAAGACGATACAACGAGAATAAAATAGTAAAAAAGGGAGCCGAGTCTTTCTTGATTTGGACTTATATATATCTGCGTTGTGGGAAAGCCAACCTTAAAGGCGGAGTTTTCCAGGATACGTTCTATGGTATCTCCTCTTCACTGTTATACAAAGATCACAGATGATTAAAAACAAAATTACCTAACTGCTGTTTTCTACGAGTATTAAATCTTCCACGTTGCACTATTCACTGAAATAATTTCGGAATTCTTCAGGAAGAGATAATAAAGGCAAATCAAATTTCCAGTCGTAAAATAAGTTTTATTGCAAATTGTGAGCAAAATTAATCGACTTTTGCTTCTAGGGTTCATTAGTAATGGCAATTAAAAGTAAACAGATTAACACAAAAGAGAAATTATTATAATTATTACGAGTTTTTGCCGCAGGTCGTGAAAATATAAATTGGTCAAATCACACCAATGAAAAGTCAATAACTTATAAACGAAATAGATATACCTACTAGTCTCAAATGGAGTGTGAAACTTCATATATTTATCCAAAGCCTACTTACCATGTTATTCTTAAAATTTCTTTTTATAATACAGTGGAGCACCGTTTATACGTTTCTCGTTTATACGTTTTTATCATTTATACGTTTTTTTGAATGGTCCCGGCAAAATCCAATACATATAAACGTTAAATAATTTCATTTATACGTTTTTACTGAAATCGCAAATTTCATTTATACGTTTTTTCAAGAACTCAAGAAGAGAGAAAATGCGGATTTCAACCGCAGATTCCCACCTGCCGATTGTCCAGTCTTCGAAAAGGCCAGTCTTAGAAAATTGCACTGAAAAACCTCAGCCAAGTTTTCAACGAGCTTTGGGGGTTTTAACACCATCCAAGAATACCTCATTAGCAGTGATTTAAATGACAAAATTAAGATGGCACTTTTAACTGTGCACAATGAACTTTTTTCTGTGCATTCCAAAAAAGCCCTACAACCTAAAATAACAAAATATTTTGTAAATGCTGAATGAATATGAATAGTAGTACTAGTTGCACATTAAATCCAAAATAAAAAGTTTTATATTACATACCTCTTGTATTTCATTTTCATGTAATATTTTAATTTACTGACTTTTTATTGTTGGTTATTAGGAAATTGTTCGTAACTTTTGTGAATTTCGTTTATACGTTTTTTCATTTATACGTTTTTTTTCTCAATCCCTTGAAAAACGTATAAACGGTGCTCCACTGTATATATTGAAGGTCGTGAAAAACTCTACAAAAACTCTACATTTAACATTATAAAATTTGCTGAAAATAACATCCTACATATTCCATTTTTTGAAGAAAAAAAATGAATTAAACTGGCATTATTCACTTAATTGCATGAATTATATTACTTTTAATCCTATCAAATCGTGCGCAGTGCTTTAGCTAAGGCTTAACATTGTTGTTTAAGACAAAGAAATATTAACAAATTAAGACAGAAATTCTTTGTTTATATTCCAATGCTTTTCTACGGGAATTTCTGTAGCTTTCATGTGCTAATTTGTCGACATGGACCCACTTGGAGAAGATTTCAAATATTAAAGTTACTTTGTCCCTGAGTCTCGAATGTATTCTATTCATTTGGAATATATATTTCGAAAATAGTCTTTTGGACTGAAGCAAATACAGCACAAACCACAAACATTTTTAAAGTTGCAAGTTAGTTTAGGATGACCGTCCGCTTCTTCAAATAAATACACAATCTCCAAAAATGACCAATATTTCGTCTTTTTTTAATCTAAAGACTTTTTCGAGGTATATTACATAATAAAACTAAAAATGGACCACTTGAGGATAGGCGGGGCTTCGTAGTTCCAAAATATCCCAATAGTCTACTTTTTGGTTTGTGGGATAAACAAAGCCATGTGCTTCGTTTTAACCCTAGTAGATATAGAGGCTAAACTAAAAGATTTGATTTGGATGCAACGATTATAAGCCTTCCAAAATTTTCAGATTGGATGTAGAGTTGATGATCGCCTATTGATGAAGACGACAGCAATATATTTTCTAAGAAGGATTAATTTAATGGACCACTTGAGGATAGGCGGGGCTTCGTAGTTACAACATATACCACCACGCTACTGCTTCGCATGTGGGATAAACAAAGCCATGTACTTTGTTTTAACTCGTGTCGATATAGAGGAAATATTATATTAAAGAAGGATATTCCAAGCGTTTTTTACAGAATTATTACAATAAGGATCTGCACAGCACTGAACCATCCGTCTTGAAATATCAAAAATCGACAATTTTTTAAGTAATTCACACAAAGTTATAGGTTTGTTTATCCCACAAGCTCTCGCCGCATGTAGGATACACGTCGTACGTGACGTCGATAGGGGCGTAAACCTCAAGTCGTCCATTGAAGAGAAGAAAAAGAATTTCTTTCTTCTCTCTAAAAAATACAAACATAACAAACTGGTGTGACACTACATCGTATCTTTGTTTTAAAATAATAATTAACAATTTAAATATAACTGAATAACAAAACCAAATATCGTAGGAAATATCAGATTTTGTAAATTGCAAGTTAGTTTTTTAATTGTGAACAGAATTAAAAAAAGAAAAAAAGCAATCTATTTTTCTACAACTGTCTTTTATATCTTTTGATTTCTATCGGCAAATTGAGACGGATTCTGTCCATTCTCAGGTCGTCGAAGCAGAGTTGAGGGGATGCTGCCAGAAAGCGTTCAGATCACTGAGGAGGTTGTTGAGTAAGTAAGGGGGAGGAAGAGGACGGCAAAAGGGCTTTGGGGTCGCCTTGGAAAGGAAATCCACCAGATCGACAATCTTCGAATCTGCAATCGATCGCCGTTTGTGAGAAATTTATTATAGAAATCGGAAAAGGGATTTAGAAGGATTCCCGGAAAATGCCAGAAAATAAAAACAGATTTAAATTTCTGCAATAAAAGATAAACAAACACTGCAGTAAAAGATATCGATTGGCAAAAATCCATTCTCACATCCCTTTTACCCCCATTTTTGGCCTAACTTCCTAAATAAGGAAGAATTCAACCTGTGTATCTCAAAAGCAGATCTTTCTAAAACATGCCAATTATATTTCCGGAACATGAGAACATCAAAATTTTAGTATCTGAAGATGTTTCCATTTAGGCCTCTGTCGAGAAATTTGTCGTGACAGCGGCAGAAATTTCCACACAAACGCATTATGAATTTCAAGCGATGCCTAACAATGCTTATTAATACGGTTATAATCCATCTCAAGATTTTTATTTGGACCATTGTTAGATGGTTAATAATAATAACGGCGCATGCTTTTTTTCTATTAAGTCGTTCCAATAAATGATAGCACTAATTAAAATTCACTGCTATGGAGATATAACGATATGAAAATTCGCGTCTGTATCATTGTTAGCGAACTATCAGAGGTTCCCAGAAACTGATACATATTCTTTTGTAAACTAATCAAATTGTATCTAATAACTGTCAATCAATCGCTGAGCTCAAATAACTTTAGAATTTATTTAAACAAAAAAATCTCTTAAAATTTTCTCCATAAAGGAAAGACTCAAATTACAGAATCTTATTTGCATCTTAGCGGATAAAATCAAATAAGAAATGTTAACTTTCAGGTAAAATTCCATTTAACAAATTTAGTATAAGTTAATGATTCATAAAATAAAATTGATAAACCAATTAATATTTATCGCGACAGGTAGGCACATTCGCGAAATAAAAACATAACTAACTAAATCAATTAATATAAAAATTCCATGATGTAATTCTAATCTTCGGATTGGCAAAAAACGATAATAAAAACATTACAAATAGTCATAAACTTTGAGCCTGATAATATTTAGCTTGATCTAGTAAAGTCGATTTTTTTTTTTTCCTGAATACACTAAAAACAATAATAAATGTCGAGACATACAACTCGTACAATAATGAAAGATGGTGCCATTAACAAATCACACCACACTGATAAAAATATTTTAGCTCAGTTAACAAGAAAGAAAAACAAAACAAGAATGACTAAAACCAGAAACGATTACGTCGTTTCGGCCTGATATCATCTGCATGAGCTCTAAAGTGATTAAACTCAATTGGATTTAGGCAAGTTCAGTAATTATTCACGGTTATAATTAACAGGAAATGGAAATTTTGAAGATACTGTTTGAATTCGAAAAGAATGATAATTTGTAAATAGACTATGTGAAACTTTTTAATTATACTTTTTTTAGATAAAAAAAAAAGTAAATAAATAAAGAACACAACATTTTAAAGTAAGCAGACTTCTTTCAGGAACTTACAAAACTAAAAAAATAAAAAAGGAAAAATTAATACACTGAAAAGTTTACTTTCTCGTCTCGTTGATGTATCTTAGAGCCGTGATATTCAACATGGAGTATGCGTAAACCTAGGGATACGAGAAGACATCTAAAGAGATAAATGAAAAAAAAATCTGCCAAAAAATTGGTTTTAAAAGACAACAAAAATTTTATTTTGATATTTTATTTTTCCATCTTATTTCTTTTTTATTTTATTTTAGTTTTAGTTATTTACTTTGATACGCGTCTTAATCGTTCATCTCTCCGCTTCTGTCCTATAACTTTTGCCCCGTACCCTAGAATTTTATTTATTTGTAGAAAACTCAATACTTTCAATTATGAACCATCAACTTGGGATTATATGTAGTTCAAGATAAAGGTAAATCTGAGGGTATGCGATTGTACACCACTGTTTTAGAGCAACTATACAATCAGGCTAAACGATCATCTTCATCAATAAGCCCAAATGACAAAAGCCGATAAAATTAATTTCCTCTAAATTTACTTCTTTCTATTAACTCCGGGCAGTTTGCAAATAATTAATTTCTCCAAATCAGTATAAATAAAATGAATTCCCACGAATGAAATTCCGAATTTAGGAAAATTTAATCACAACTATTTCAGAAAACAGGAAAAATTAAACCTGCCGAAAAAGGCAAGTGTCCTAATTACATAATGAAGCAATTTAACCAAATTTTTCCCTTTTGCTTTTGTTAATTTCCCCTATTCAGCATCAGGTTTATGAATTATCGATTTTTGGAATATCAACATTTATTTCACGCTAAAGAATAATGTCAACACCGTTCGTTTCCTGAATATTGCAAAAGCATTATTTAAATTTTGTATTGAATATTTTATTTGGTCGATTAATTACTTTTCGATTACCTTGCAACTGAATCGAACAAAAGGGTAAAGGTGAAGAGTGAACTGAGTTATTGATTAATTCTCCTTAACACTGCAGAAATGCTACTCCTCTCTTTTAAGAGATTTAAGAGGGAAAAAAAATATATGCTTACGTCATTTCTTGACATGTCACTTCGTTTAACTCGACCAAAGATACACTATCTCTTCAGGTAAATATCCAGAAAAATAAAACCTGAATCAGTTAATACACCTACGACCAACAAATATTATAATATTTCGTTCCCTTAGGATCATAGGATGAATCTCAGAATCAAAAGAAAGCTGTGTGGTTTGTCGCAAACAAAAGATGAAGAGACGATAAATTATTAGAATAAAGATAAAAGTGACTTGATTTCTTGTTCAGTTTGAGCATGAAAATACCAGAGAAGAGAAACCCTCTCCCAAGATCGTCCTTTTTTTTTCTGTTATTGCCCTTCCTCTGCACGGCCTCTGCATTGCTATGAGTAGAGGAATATGACGTTGTGTTCTGTTGGATAGAGTTCTAACTTAACTTAATATTTGGTAAAGACTTTTTGTTGCTTTCTTTTTAATTTGCACCTGAGAGATTTGCGAGGGAGTCCATTGGTATCCTCTTTTCCATAGGCACAACGCAACTTTTATCTTGATTATTTAGACTTAATGTTATATTCCTTCGTAATGTGGGGTGTCCTACTTCATTACCTACAAATTAAACGAGCCCTTGTTAATTGTAGATAAGGATCCCAATGTCGTCTCTCGGCCAGAAACCTAATATCTCCGAGAGGGAACGATATCCGTTTTCCCATAAATTCCGTTTTTGTTGCTTTTATTTCACACGGCGTTCTGAATTTTGCCGAACAGATTCAGGGATGTTAAGTTTGTTTGTTTGTTTAACGTTACAGTGACTGTATACTTCGAGATTACAACAACCTCGAAAGAACTTAAATCCTACTTTCTTTAAAATCTTTCTTTTTTATTTAAAAATGTCATTCTTAATTTTTTCTAAACTTGCGAAAACGACAAAAAAAAAAAAAAAAATTCCAATATTTATATTCCAATTGCAAAATCTCCTAAATGCCAAAAGTATATATTTCTCCATTTTCTGAAAAAACAAAAACAAAAAAAGAATCCGCATTATTTTATTTAATTGTTTAAATAAAATCCACGCGCATGGATTAGCTAAAATGATTTAAGACAATTACATATTACCAGAAATAGGATAGAAATTCACTGTTTTGCTTCCCATGTTTTTCTATGGAAATTTTTGTCATCTGCTCGCTCTCATTGTTCGACAAAGATCCAAATTTAGATGAGACAGGGTTTTAAAAAAAATCCATTTATCCGGAACAATCTGATCTTTCAACACTCGTGACACATACTCAGCAAACCAGATTAGATGGACTTGGCCAAGTCACGATAATGGGTTGAAGTAGGCTGGCCAAATTGAATGTATCAGTAAAGACAGGTAATGAATAAGAAAAACTTTGGGAAGAGGCAATTGAAGGAGCCCTGACAATCAGAGAACACAGCATTGCGTGAGCAAAGAAAAGCCGAAGTCCGGGAGAAAATTGAGTCCATGTCACGGTGACATTCAGGCAGCTACTGGGGCTCAAGAAAAGGGCTGGATCTTCTGAGTTGGCAGCAGATAAGTTCTTTACTCTATTGTTAGATGAGAAACAACTAACACTGATGTGTACTTTCTTTCTATGAAGTTCCCCCATCAACAACGGAGAAAACTAAATTAAAATTCATTGTTGAGGAATCTAAAAGAAATAACAGCTTACGTCAATGTCGTTATTATCTATTTAACAATGGCTCAAGAATTCTAAGCCTTCTATACAGACTGCTAACAATAATTTGAACCTAAAATAAAGATGATTAGCAATGTGATAGACATCAATTACATTCGGTTTTAAATTCCTCTAAGTAACTGTTAGATGGCTGACAATATTCCGTGTTTTTTTTTTACCCATACTTCCAACAGGAGAGTAAGGTCTAATTCAAATCTATGTCTGTGCCCCCCACCCCCCAATAACTTTTGAACCGCTGGATGGATCTTCTCGAAAATTGGCATGCATATTCAAGGACTAAGGACCTTTTTTATGTCTTTATCAAATGAGTCCTTACCGAGAAATTAAACCTTTGAGAAAACGAGCTGGAATCTAACAACCGGATTTCTACCTTATTTCTATTAATATCTCATTGTCTTAAACAATGAATATTATTGAATCATCTCAAAGTCTGTATATATTTTTTAAATAAACTAGAACATCATTTCACTACAAATATCTTCTTTACTGTTTATATTCAATATTTCGTTTCTTTAGAATAAGAAACTTCTTCAAGTTGAAAATAAGAAATTTTCTTTTACTCTATATTTCATTCGTTACGAATACACGCATTTTTTAATTACAATAATACTAGCAATATAAATTAATTAACATCATGCTAAGTGAATACAAATACTTTGTTTAAAATTTTGTTAATTTAATGCAATTTAATGCATAAATCTTTGTTTTAAATTGTTTAATTAACATAAAAATTTAAATGTTAAAATTATTTTGTTATCCTTCTGTTTACCAGGTTTTTTTTTAATATAACCAATTGCTATTTCACTTATTTTGAGAAATTTTTCTTTATTCATGCATGGATGGGAATTGATTATGCATGATTCTAACATAATTCTTTCTTTTTCTTCCTGGATCCTGTAAATTATATCCACTTTACGATCAGGATTGTGTTTATTGTGTGTGCAGTGGTCTGCCCAATTTTTATGTTAATTAAACAATTTAAACAAAATTATAGTATTTAAACAAAGTTTTATGTATTAAATTGCATAAAATTATTAGCACGACTTAAACAAAGTTTTAAACAAAGTATTTGTATTCACTTAATTATGATGTTAATTAATTTGTATTGCTAGTATTTATTGTAATTAAAAAATGTGTGTATTCGTAACGAATGAAATACAGCTGAAAAAGAAAATTTCTTATCCTCAACTTGAAGAAGTTTCTTATTCTAAAGAAATGAAATATTGTATATAAGCAGTAAAGAAGATATTTGTAGTGAAATGATGTTCTAGTTTATTTAAGGAATATTATTATTATTCCGGGTCATTTGATACGATCAAAATTAATTCGATTTAGATAAATTTAAGGAAATAAATGAGGATTATTAGTTAACTAATAATTATCTACAGAATTTCAAAATGGATTGTCCATTATCGTAATAGCAAATAATGTTAAATAACATCCAGTACTGTGATGGATTTGTAGAAGAAAAGTTTCCCCCAACTGCGTTGACCCTTTTTATCTTTTGGGAGTCGAACCTCTTCGACATTATATTCTAATGGAGTTTGTGGAACAGTCGTTGAAATGGAGAACAACGAATCAAGTTCTGGAGCTGAACTGAATTAATTTATTAAATGAAAAAATTAAATTTACATAGTTTGATTTGATTGGCTAAGTAATTAAAAACATGCATAACGATATAAGGACATAATGAATTTAAATTAATTAACTGGTTTAACTGATACAATGGAAAAGAATTTAAAAATAAGCAAAATAGCAATAATAAGGAAACAGAAAAACTAATGTTGAAATAAATAAGGGTTTAACGATGAAAATGAATAAAATACAGATAAATTATTTCTAAAAATATTTACATACAAACTGTTACAATATTTTGTCACAAACCCTATTACTAAAAAACAATAACAAAAAAAAAAAAAAAAAAAATTTGTTTCTTAATTTGATACAATTGTAGGGTGTCTTAATACAGAATACTTTTTCCAAATGTGAAATGCTGATCTACTGCATCAGATCTCTCAACACAACGAATCGAATGGCAAGAAGAAACAAAAAAAGAAAAGAGCTCAATTCGTTTTCGTTAGGAGGAATTGGCAGATTAGCTTCTTCTTTGAAAAAACAAAATAAAAAACAACAACAACAAAAAACAAAAAGAAATAAAAAAACCACTGAAACTTGAAGATGAAAGACTGAATGTTATTTATTGTTCAAGACAATAGAAATCCCTTTTCCTACAATCTTCTGAATCATCTAAATGCAAATTCCAATTAAGTAATCGAATGTAGAAAAACTAACGACTCTTGTGTACATATATATATATAATGCTACCTTCAAAACAAATATCCCTTCATTTCAAAACAGCTATTCAGCGAAATCTACGAAATTCTTGATTAGAAACTGCAAGACAATGGAGTTCTCATCGCTAAAAAGATCAAATTGGAAAACAGGGAAAAGAAAAGGAAATCTGCTGCTGATTGGAATGACAGATGCATCATCGGAGATCTGTCAACATCTCCACGGGAGCTAGAAAGTATAAGATTCATTTCTGTAAAAACATGTTTTCCCATTTCCTTCTCAATGAATCCGAAACGGAAATTACAATTGCTCAGCGTATTTCAACGTCAAATGATCAACGTTGACGGTGTTTGTACGTCATTTTCTTGTCATTCCAATTTGGACGCAACGCATTTTTCCACAATTATGGGAGGAAAGGATGTGTTTCAGGATTGTATGAGAAAAATGAACGTCTACGTAAGGCATACTTGAAAAAAAGACAGTATGTAAAAGTGGAAGATTTCATAGGAAGTTACAGGAGACTTCCTCCGAGCAGAATTTTCTCGTAATTGTCTTAGGATAAAATATTCTGGATTGGATTAAAGTAGCTCTTAATATAAATCAAGGTTTTTCTGAAAGTAAATCTTCAAATTTACAAAAACTAGTAAAAAAATAAAATAAAGGGGGATAACTACTTGGTTTACTGAACCTAAACGTTATTAAACTGCATTTCTTATTAACGATTAGATATTTTTCAGTTTATGTTCCTAGGAAAGTGAAGCCATCCAATGAGTTGTCTTTGTATTTGTTCGTGTGTTTGTCATCTCTATCTTCTTCCCCTCCCTTTCCCTCAATAACTTTTGAACCTCTGGATGAATCTTCTTGAAACTTGATATGCATATTCAAGGACTGACAGGATCTAACTTTTATTAACTGAATCGACAAAGATTCAGTTTAACAAAAGTTAGTGGGTGCTTGTCGCGATAATACAGCGAGAAGCTGTCGGACATTAACCACAGAAAAGTATTAAAAGCTAAATACTAGCATTTGTTAAAAACAAAGCATATTAAGCCTTCTTTTTGGTAATCCATTTGCACAGGGCTTCGTATGATCAAAATTAATCCTTTTAGACAATTTCAGCAAATGTGGATTTAATGAGGTTTGGTTTTTTTTTCTTCAGAAAATGAAAATTATATAACATTAATGTTCAATAGATATTAAATACCTGAAAAATAAATGGACGCTTTTCGTTTGTGTTGTTAAGAGGATTATAAAAAAAAATATCAATAGTAATGAAGAAATTTTAAGAAGTAACCTTTTAAGGAATGTAGGCTTTAACTTCTTTCGGGAACTTCTTATTTTAACTTTCACCTTACGACGACATTAAGTTAATATGTAGAATTTTAGACCCTTTAACCTTTAAATACTCGAAGAAATCGATTCATTTCAGCAACTTCTGATAAAAGAGTGAGAGAACACGCATTGGGAATTAAGGAAT
Source organism: Thereuonema tuberculata (assembly GCA_023159025.1). Lineage (NCBI taxonomy): Eukaryota > Metazoa > Arthropoda > Chilopoda > Scutigeromorpha > Scutigeridae > Thereuonema > Thereuonema tuberculata. The sequence continues at coordinate 40,465 of JAFIDM010079847.1, read as the reverse complement.
GAAGGCTGCAGTAAATATTAAGAATCGTTCATTTATAAACATATAATTATTGACGATCCCATGTTTACTTCCCACATCATTTACTTTTCTTTTAGTTTACTTTAAACCTGCTTTGCATTCTTAAACTCTGACAAGAAGTAATTTTATATTTGACCTTTTTTTATCTAAAATGTTTGTCAAGAAATCAGTGCCTAAAGGTGATCAAAATTCCCAAGCATTAGAAAACAAAACTTTGGATGTTAGTAATCCATTAATTTGCGCGCGTTTTGACTAAAATTAATCGAATTTAAACAACTTTCACTCAACAGAAAATTTTTATTACTTACATTTTACTAATACAATAATAGTCATAGATTATATTAATTAAACGCCGACATTTCCTTTTTTAATTATTAAAAAAGGAAACTTAGGCTTTTTGTTAGTATTTTTTTTAGTATTTTTTAAAAAATAACTAAATAAATAATAAAAAAAAACACTAAAGAAAGTTTGAAGCACTTTCAAAACTATTATTTATTTATATATTGTTATCTTATTTTGGACATTAACTTCTACAAAAATTTACAAATCTTAGATCTTTGAAAATTTTATTTATATGACATTATGAAAGATTTATCTTCGGAATGGTTGTGGGATCAGAGCGTGAACAAGAGCTTATTCTATCTTAGAATATTTTACAACTTACAAAAAAAAAAAAAAAAAAAAAAAAAATCAGCTATGGTTAAAATTGTGTTTTAATTTACGAACTGGTTTTAGATAATTCATGTTTTTGGAATCTGCTTTTTTCATTCTCCGACCTTAAAGAAAAAAACTATCATGAGATATCTCGTAGTTTACCTACATATTTTTTTTTTTCCTTTTTCCTTTTTTTTTTTATACTTTTATGAAATTGACGTTGCTCGCAATACATCGAAATAAAAATAAAATTCATTGATCCACGAGGCGAGAGATGGATATTTTTGCCCATCTTTGCTGTGAAGAGGCCTATCACAGAATCAACAAAATCGTTATTACGGGCGTGGCTGTAGCTTCATATTCAACTCAGTTTAAAAAAAAAAATCCCTCATTTATATAAAATGCATTTAATATTTATACATTAAAGCTGATATAACCTTTTCCACGACTAACAGCATACTGATTTAATAGAGTTTTTTTTTTTTGTTTTGTTTTTTTATAAATGTTTTTATATCCATATTTACTCCTTATTTCTCTTATTCTCAGAGTCATTATGCTACAAATAACCTCTTCTCCATTCTTTTTTTTTTTTTCCCTTCATGAAAAGAATGGATATCTGCAAATGATTTTTAAAACTGACTTTTGCGCACAACTTCGAAATCAAGAATATTCAAGCGGTATCTCTTCATTAAATTAATTTGGGAAAAAAAAAAAAAAAGAAAGAAAAAAGTTACTGTATTGCAGAAACTTTCACTACACATATCGTCATCATCTCTTTTATTTTTGTTTCTTGTCAATTTAAAATTTCTTCCTACATTTAATTAGAGCAATTCTTTTTTTTTTTAATAGTGATTTTTACTTCCCAGAATCTTACGTTTTAATGTGGCATTCGGGTAACGTTTCTAGTTCTGTAAACAGAACTACGATTCACCAGTGAGATGGCCGATCGCATTTCGACAAAGGGTCAGCGGAATAATTGAAAGATAACAGTACGGAATACGTAATGAAGAGGCTGCAGAGATAGCTGTGCACTGGGGATTCACTGCTGATTGACTGTTAAGCAAACTTCGCCTGCGTTAAGCATTTCTGATGGACGATAATGAGTTCCTTGCACAGATCGAATTGAGCTCCTACACAAGATGATCTGACAGAAAATCAGTAGCTCCTACGTTAACGGCCTCAGTTAATCACTGGAAAGTAATTCCTTATCTTTGTAAGGCTATCGATATTTTAAGAAATGAAGATGAAAAACAAAAGAAGAAAGGTCAAGAGGCATTATAAAGGGCGTTTAAATTTATTAAAAGCCGCCTAGTGGGAGTTCATGTGAACAGTATTTTTTTTTCTTTCTCTCCATATGTGCAGGTATCTAGACGCACTGACAGCTCTTAATTAACTTTCAGGTTTATAGAATGTTTCGTTGTTGACTTATCATGATTAGGTTTTTTAATTTCTCACTTGAAAAAAATATGTACCTATCAAAACTAACAGTCACGATGAATAAAAAATCAGCATCCATTTAGTATCAACTTTCTAAACAGATTAGTTTTTGAAATCACAGCGCCATCAAGAGCAATGATTGTTATGCTTGATCCAAAGAATATTACGTTTAAGTCTCACGTGTACTAAAATCGTAGGCATTTTGTACATAATAACGTAAACATATGATCTAATGTTTCTTCATCTTAGCTGCAGTATGTTGATCACAGAATAACGAAGGGACAGATTATTTCACTGTTTTCTAAAATCTCTATCGTATGATAGATTAACGGATGTTGCAAGAACCAGGCCTGCAATATTCTGTCTCTCTGTAAACAACATTTTATGAACGAATGGACTTCGAATACAAGTCTATAATGGAAGAAACAGGAAAGAACATGTACATGCGGACATTGAAGCCAAGGAAGATTTACTAGTAATAAGGCGGTAGAAAAGACTTAAACGAAAGATCAGAAAGAATATGACAACAACGAATAAATGCTCAAAGTTTAGAAGCAGCAGCTCTTGAAGTACGACGGCTATGTGTTGTTTTGAGGAATAGCCGACTGAAATAGATAGGATCGCAATTTCATTTATTGCCCGATATCTTGGCTAAAATGGCTTCAGGACGCATTTATTATAGAATATTTTGAAAATTAAAAAAAAGAAAATATAAATCCCAGATGCTTCACAAGTTTATATTTAAATTTTCAGAATTTTAGGTGCATTGGGAAATGAAATATATAAAAGAAACAAAAGGTTTACAATCGTCTGCATTTGCTTCAGTCAGGACCTTAAATGAGGCGATATTAAATAGTGTTAGTTCTATATCAGAGATTCCCAAACTTTTTTTTCTCGTAGACCACTTTCAAAATTTTACTGGTTTCGGTGGACCCCCTGCTGCTATATTTCTACCATATTCCCAAAACTCGTCAAAAAATGTGAAGATTAGATCTAACGATGGAAATTTGCGTCGCGGCTGAGTTTCAACCCTAAATTCGGAGTGGTAAAAATAAAAAGAAAAATAGTATATTTTCTTGTATTCTATTTATTAAAATAATATGATTACATACTTAATAGAATTAAAATTAAACATTAATAAACGTTAAACATTAAACGTTACTTCAACAATGCAAAAATTAACAATTTAAAAAAAATAGTCATAATTTTAATGGGAGGGATGTACTTGATGGATTGACAGCAAATTATCAATATTTGGCTCAGACTACAAGTCTGATGTAACTAATCATTGTTCTCGAAGGGGCCACTGGATTAACGATGAGTTCAAAATTTTAATGTTAGAAAAGGATAGTAAAACTAGGAAAATATTGGAGAGCTTCATAATAAGAAATACAAAGAACTTAAATTTCAATAAAAGTAGTGGCTTAGAAGTAGAGAGTATATTTGTAAATTTAGCTAATGAAATAGTAAAAAAATGCTTCAAAGGAAACAAAAAATCTGTAATAATTAAGGAATTCAATGAAATGTAAATTATCAATTATTGTAATATTAATGTGAGAATGTAGATGTTATTGCATTATTGTGATTGTTGATAACTATGTATACGCAATGTAAGTTCACCTGAAATCATATTGTTATCAAACAAACTTGAAAAAGAAAGCAAGGAATATGCTTTCGAAAATTCGTTGGCATTAAAAAATATAATTTTTTAATGTTTCGAGAGTAGAAGTAGTTTTTATTTTTGTTCTTTACTATCGAAACCAGATAAATTTTCATGGACCCCCACTTACAACTTGTGAACCCCCATTTTTTTTTTCACGCCAACGTAGACCCCCGTCGAGTCTCCCATGGACCCCTGGGGGTCCACCTGGACCACTTTGGGAAACACTGTTCTATATTATGGAAGATAGTTATGAGTTATTTTATTTACATTTTTCAGTTATTTAAATCTTATATATAGTAACAATCCATAGAATTTCGAAATTTTATCAATCAATGTAAAATAGCAAGTAACTTCATTAAGATACTTTTTTCCTAAACTGTCTTTTCTATTAACATTAATTACAGAAATACAAGGAATACGTTGTTTCACGGAGACATAAATCTTATACTACACTCTATTATAATTTGTAGTTTGATTTCATTCAAGCAGAAAAATAAGTTTCTTGAAGTGTCAAGTCCCATCTCTCCAATAAAAATTCAAGTTTTAATAATAATAAAAAAAAAATAGTCACTACGCTCTCGAAATCATCTGAATAGATTGATCACCCATTAATTTATAAGATTTGATTATTCACCATTTTTAAAAAAAATAATTCAACTGCTTTATCAGCATTAAAGTTAAGTCTCCTTATGTCGTTATCTTTTGTAAACTGATTCATTTTTATTTTTTTTTCTCTCTTGAAATATTACGTCGTGAAATGAAGTCCCACAGATTAGCAACCACAATCCAGTAATGTAGTAGTCATGAAAGTATAAATATCAACAATAAAATAAACAACATGGTGAACAAACCCTTTTATATTTCACAGTTTAACGGCATAAATAAAGATATGCCGTAAGTCTCTAAAAGCGACTGTAATAAGGAGAGCAGTATTTGGAATGCTTCAATTATGGTGGCCAGGTATTCAGTCTTTTACATCCAGTACGACCGTTTCGTAGACAGGAAATAGTCTCTCTGGCTTTTTCGCTGAGTACTGGAAAATCTCTGTTTTTGAACATCAAGAAACCTCAATCCTTTCTCTCTCTCTCTCTCTTTTTTTGTTTGCTACTAATATTTCTTGGCAAACCAAAATTAAAGATGAAGTAGCCGATCCATCTTCATTTCCTTGGGATAAGGCCATCATATTTTCCTTCTGTCAAAAATGTGTTGCCAGCAGTGCAGAAATCTTCCTCCTACTGCGAAGACAGATTACCAGCCGACTGACTAATTCTCTCTTCTCCCACCGGGATTATCTTGGATTACGATGACATGTAAACCAATCAGTGGCCCTTGGAAGGAATGCGAGAACCTTTTCGCTGATAAACAACGCCGCCGCCATTACATCGTGACAAAATTCTTAAGACGACCAAACGACAGAGCGTCGTTTATCTTGCCATAAATCAAGCCTAGGCCATAAACACGCTTCTTGCAGTCCCTGGAACCTGAAGCAAGCAAGGTTACTTAAAAGTTAAAATTCTCTGCACTATACGTGTCTGTGTAGCTAACTAAAATGGATCACGTGACAATCACAGTGATCACCGCTGTGAAATCAACAGCGTTTAAGTGAACAATAGCAACAGTAAACAAAGGACTTGGGATCGGTCCTCTATTCAAATAAGGCATGCCAAATTAAACCCGCATGGTATCATTCTAAAAGCTATTCTAAAGAATGCCAATCAATTTTAAACTTTTTTTGGTAGGTATTTTAGTGCTTGTAATTGATTCGGATGTTGATTTTCGGTCCCTAAGGCTCCAGTTTCCATCAAAATGAATGTGGAAATTATAATTGGTTATCTATTTCAGTATTCTAACATTAATAATTTTGGAATCATCGCGATTACGAGTTTTAAAGAAATTAGGCAACTTTGCCTTTGTCTCAAGCTCTTTACTTGTTGGGTGATGTATACAAAAATCATTAGGTATTTTCTTTAACTCCAAAATTTCAGCTTCCAACGATACGTGCTTTGTTGGTTATCCCGATCACAGATAAAAAGATGGATATGCATATTTCGACGTAAAACCACATATTAAATCAAAAAAAATATTTATATTTTTTCTTAATCCTATTTTTTTCTCCGATCCATGTTAAAGAGTCACTGTAAAATTAGACCAAATCTAAAATTGTGATAAGCGCGTCCAAAACCACATCAGAAACCAGTTTTCAAGTTGTGAGAAAGACGGCAGCTAAACTTTTTTTATCACATCATCTTCAAGTTTTGTTGGGGATATAGATATAAGCAAAGTATACATCATTTGAAAGGACCCCCTTTTTTTTTTTCTTTTCTTCCCTATTCTTTCTCTTCCACACATTTTTTGGCGCTGTTGGTCCACCGTGGGAGATATTACGCTTGAATTTATTAGACTGCAAGATATTTTATTGGACTGAGTAAAAAAGACGAGTAAGCAAAAAGCAAGAATAAAGAATTTGGGGGTAATATTCAAGAGATATTTTCTTGTTACTTGTGTCGCCGGACTTCCATCCAAACTCATCCATTACTCTAGATGTCCGCATTATCTGGTAAAACCGGATATTAAATGCATTCACGGACGCCCATTAATAAATAGCCGATGAAGAAACTCCATTGTACTTTTCTTAAACAGTAGAGCCCCGATTATCCGCGAGTGTCGCGAACATTTTTTTTAATTACGAACCTCAAAACAAAAACAATTTTAATCCAAGCCAACAACAGGGAAAAATACAATAAACCCTACAGTGCGAAGGTCGAAAATTACTGACAGGTTTATTGTGCATCGTGATCCTATAGGCCCTCTCGTAATTTGTGGATGCAAACGTAGAGCAAAGGTTTCTGCTTTACTGTACGTATTTTAAAAGTTTTACATATTATGTTTTTTGTACAATTAAACGTTGATTTTAATGGTGAAATATTTTGTTTCGTGTTTACACCTCATTCTTAGTCTTTTTTCGGGTTATCCACGAAGCCCTTGCTATCCAATCCCGCGGATAATCGTGGCTCTACTGTACTTAGGTTTTCATCCATTTTACAAATCTTATTTTTAAACTTGATTCGTTTAAAAAATTTTAGCAACTAAATCTTATGCACCAAAAAGAATGATTACTCTATTCCGGTTTTTTTTCTTCAATAAAACTGAGAGATACAAACCATTCTACTAGTGAATCGATTTGTAGGTTATGATCTGTATTTTTATTATTCTATTTCAGTAAAAATTGGTTAAACATCTGTCATCTTGTAAGTGAACTCACACTGATGTCATTTACATAATAGCTTAATGATGGGGGCTCTTTTTTTACCATTAAATTATTAAAACTCGAAGAAGAAAAATAAATTTTTATACAATCTTTCCTAGCATTTACTGCAATTTGAATTAATTGATTCAAACCATTGATAAACGTTTACGAAATGGCGTCATAGCATTATCAAGTATGAGAAGTAAAAAAAGCTAGGCTCCTGCGATCACCACCCAATGGGGGCGAAATGCAGTTCGCAAGGCCGATCATACTTTTGCCCGCTGTCTTAAAAAACAACAACTTAACAGTATGTAATAACAATATGTTTGAATATAGCAATTAATCAATTTTCACTATAACAGTATTATTAATAAAACCAATTCGTCCAAAGGATTGTTTAATCGGAGAAAAAGCGCCACCCTTCGGTCATAATTGTAACTACTTTTTTTTACATGTCATTACATATCAAGAGATTTTATTAATGCAGTTAAATCATTGTTCGTGTTCAAACACAGACAGATACCATAGACACTTTAGAATAAATAAGTAATCAAAAACAACTAACCTGTAAACTAGGTGGGCAGTGGTCCAATAAATCCAGCATGTGCTTGATATTTTCGGCGTCCTGGATAACGAAGTTTAATTCCATGTCAAACTCACCACCTACCAACTGAAAAAAGAAGAAGAAAAAAAATCTGTTTCAGAACAAAAGTTACTTCAAAAATTATTATCTATCTAGACAAATTATGTAAAAGCAAATAATTCTTGAAAATATAGTGGTTTTTAGTGAACAAAAAAAAAATATTTAAATTCATTAAATTACAAAGGCATTTTTCCATTTCAATACCTTGATCTCAGCTTTTGCTTAACTATAATTTTAACAATATGAAACTCAGATCCATTAGGAATGTAAAGAAATAATTAAATAAATAATAAATAAAAACCTACGATATGAGATCGGGTGAAACCAACGGCCAAATTTTATCGACTTCGGAGTCGATTCATATAACTATAAAATAGCCATCTGGTGATCAAAAAGTCAAACAAAAATCATTCCTTAAATTTTTTTTTTTATATATATTTAGAAGGGTTTTGTGTAAGTGAATAGAACCCTTCAAAAGCAAGGGTTCCTCGCAAGCGAGGACAACACGTCAATTAGATTACTGGTGTTCAAAAGATGCTGCTTATTTAGCGAAGAAAGACAGATAGCCATGTTCCTGTTCATTTTTTAAAAAATGTTACTTGTGAACGAGGATCGCCTTAGAATAAATATGTGAATATTTCAAAGTACTTTTTTATTTTTTTTTTGGTAAACACGAAAAGGTTGTACGGATTTAACAGTCAGTGTGTAAAAAAAAAAAAAACACCAGACACGACTTATCAGTAAAAGTTGATAACTGCTTCATTTAACTTAAAGCAAAAATTTAAAACAGATATTTCCTGAAGATTCTCAGAGGCAACGTTGTAAACTTAAACTAATTTAATCTCGACTTGAATCCTACGGATTTAAGTCAGCCTTATTATTTCACTCAAATCAGATTGTGCTTCAACCCTTTATATTAATTGTAATGAGTTAGTAATTTAATTTCCGATTATATTGATTTATTAAAACTAGAAATAAACATTTCCGATTTACGGGTTTGTGGCTTTTCCGGTCGGTTACTGCGCTGGCAGAATCTGATGCAGATTTTGACACTGGTCATTTACAATGACCTCAGAGGCGAAATATACAAATTGCTAAGCAAGATTAATAATAACAACAACACCTTAACGATCATCACTGAAGACAGGCGTGAAAAATCGACGGAATTACTGCTTGTGATGAAGCTGTTACATATAGTGAAAGTTAAAAAGATTTTACTGTTTCTTCCAAGATTTTTGAAACCTCAAGAATCATCCAATGTCGCCCTAGTACCAATTCCAATCAGCAGCGATGTTATCCTCCCCCGCCACCCCCAATTTCTATTTTATTCGTGGACGATGCAAGGTCTGTTCCGAAAGGAAACTACATTCTCATCTGCTTGTCAAATTCGAATGGGGAGAAGTTTCCAACTGTGAAAATTGATGCGAAACTCGGCAACGTTGTTCCGTTCAAGCGACGGCCGTGGTTTCGCAATGAAGCAAATCGGGCGACGGACGGACGAATCGCGTCATCTCCTAATGGCACGGAAGGAGATCAACAAAATGCAACCATATTTCCAGAGCGAAACGATGCATAAACCAGAATGCCCAATTTCTCCTTCATATTTTCGACATTGAAAGCATCACCTTACATACATATATATACTATCATTATTTCAAAATCAAAAGAACTGACCGGAAAAATGTTACTTAAAATGATAAAAGAAAAAACAGCTAAATAAAAATTCGTTCTTTTTTTTTAGCCTATTTTCCTAGGGAAGTGAGGCTTATTAGATCTTTAATTTGTATGTACGTCTACACTCCCCTAATAAGCGCTGGATTGATTTTTATTTGAAACTTTTCGTGCATATTTAATGGGTAGGGACCATCTAACTTTTATATTTGAAATCTTTTCTAACCTGGATTCTTATCGAGAAAATAGCGCGAGAAAAAAATAAAAATCCCCCCCCCCCCCAAAGAAAGCTTTGGAATTTAAACAATGGATTCCTATTGTTGGAGAAAAGGGGAATTTTCTTTCATGCACTAAAGAAACAAAAACAAACAATTCATGCCTGTAATTTTATAATTGACGGGCAATCTAGAATAGCTGTTTCACCATTGTTGTGTATCATCAGTTAGATTTATCCCTCAATGACAAGGTCGGAGAGAATGAAAGGCTATGGAAGCCAAAATCGCACCCAGCTGAGAAATCCAACAAATAAAGAAAAGAAATGACACGTTTTAAAACAGGAGTTCTAAGAAAGACCCTCGACTCAAATGAACAAAGTGGCATTAAATTATAAATAAAGCGCCACAAAAATATGGTTAATCTTAAGAAAAGCAGTTTAACGTGCAAAGGAAATGTTGGAAAAAAAGGAGCTTATTTGTTTTTGTTGGATCCTACATGTTTTTTTCCAACATTTCCTCTGCACATTAAACTGGATTTATATTTTTATTTTATACATTTTTATTTATACTTCATTGTTTTAAACAAAGAATTTTCCTTTTTGAAGCATGCGAAGTCTTACGGTCCGCGTAGCTGTATGGTAGGTATACATCAGCAATACGCTAAAATGGCTAGACCGATTTTCTTAATACTTAATACGATTTTTATTTATTAGGCTTACAATTTCGGTCTTGAAGCCTCCATCCCTTCATTAAAAAAAATAAAATAAAATAAAATCGAGCGCTGACGTTAATTTAGTCGCGATGCCAGCCACTTCGCGATGGATAGGCTAAGAGTACAAACAATAAATAATTATGAAACTTTTTATTCGTACCACACTTCACTAAAGCCATTGCTTCAATCTGTATTGCGTTAAATGGAAAAGATCCCTTCCTACATCTATAAAAAGCAATTCATACACACACACACACACACACACACACACACACCAACTGGTGGGAGGAATATTTATTAGTAGTAGTATAAGTAGTAGTAACTACTTGAAGGAAGTTCTTGAAGGAACTTTAAGCCTTTTTTCTTTAAAATGCTGTTCCTATTTTTTTTTGTAAGTCGTGAAAACAACAAAAAAGAAAATTCTTCTTTAGTTTTATTATGGCAACACTATAATAATAACAGCACAGTTCAATAAAAATATATGAAACTTACAAAAGAATATGTAGTGAAGTCAGAAATACGTTGAAAGGTATGGAAATATCTATTTCTCTCTTTTTTTTTTTACTCTCTTTCTTTTCTAAACAGGGCTATAAATGTTATAAAATTTGGAAAGTTCTCGTTAAATAAAAAAAAAAAAAAAAGAAAATCGATAACATCTATTCACTATATTTTTCTTCGTAAATATGGAAAATTGTATATTGTTAGTAGTTGGGGAAAAAAACAACAAACCCAACAACTTAATTTTGTATGTTAAATTGAAATGGAACTCGAGGACAAGTGTCTAGGTGGTTATTAGTTCTCCTCAGTCATGGTTATTAATGCTTCATCGGCTCAAATACAGAGAAAAGACAAACGCATCACAAAAGTGAATAACAAACCTATAAAAGAGAATTAAAGATAAAACCGGACGGAAATAGTTTCTTTGCACGTAGAAGGAACGTAATCACAAACATAAAATCCCAGTAAAGCCATGGCGAAATGCTCAATTGTGGCACCGCTGAGTCGTGAACTCTACTTAGTGTTATTTTCTTATTTTTTTTCCAATTTAATTTATGAAATATCTCTAAAACACATGTTAAAAATTAATTAGTCATTCGGGTATTTTTTTGTTTGTAGATTCTTGTTACTTCTCCGTCATTTTAGAAGGTTGAAATTCCCGTGCAGAATTGCGCAGCCCTTTGCTGTATTAATTCAGTGACACGAGGTCTCATTATTATCCTGTCATTGCTGATGTACGCTGTAATAAAATTAAAATTACATGTAGCTTGCCCGGGAATGGAGATCAAATTGACCTAAGTAGATGTGCAGAAGTGCTCATTCTCCTGCAATCGTTTTGTAGCGCAAGTTTAACATTTTTTTAAAGAGAATGCTGAGAAAAAAAAAATATTTGAAGAAAACTCAGGTACTGGGAACTTCATTAATCACCTGACTTTAATCACGAGAAAATAATGACTCAGTTTCAGCAAACGAGATTCTCTAATTTTGAGGGAGGAAAAAAAAAAAAGGTGATTTCATCAGTAAATTAATCCCGCGAATTTGGATTGCCGTTTCGAAATTAAAGACTCCTGCTGGTCTAAACTGCCTTTAATGGAATCCCCATCGGTAGCAAAATTTCATCATCGAAATGACGAGTAAATGAACCCTCCCCCCACTCCAAAGGTTCTTCGTCGATCATTGGCGTAGAATCCATGCGACACTAATTTTTATAATGGCGAATTTATGTTTACTCTAATGCTTCACCAGCCAAAAAAAAAAAAGAAGGAAAAAGAATGGAGATTAAGGAGGCCAACAAAGAAAGCGGGAGAAGGAAAGAAAACGAGATTTCTAATTGCGAAGGTGGAATGAGATGCCGCCGCAACGAAGTGGGAAAGATATTGATCTGCAAGAACGTGTCTCTGTTGGCCAATAACAAAAGCCAAGAACTGTGTTTTCAATCGAGACATCATCCAAGCTCATCTTCTTTCAAAAAAATGGAAGAAAATAAAGGGTCTTTTTATGATAAAAACAAATCACCGAGGAAAAATATACAAACATTGCTTTTTTTATAACCCTTTTTATTTTTCATTTAGCTTTAACAATACTGAGACACTAGTCAAGAGTTTTTAGCTACTAGTTTTTTTAAAATTTTACAAATTTAAATTTTCAAATAAATAAATGTTTACATTACAGTTTCACCTAAAAAAAAAAATCATTGTGAACTATTTTTTTTATTGAATTTATTTTTTTGAAATAATTGTAGAAATATAAATTATCAAATAAATTATCATCCATACTGTATACTTCAAGGTTACTTTGATACATTCAAAGTATATTTTATTTAATGCTAAAAATTTTATCTTCATAAAAAAAGAAAAATAGTTAAACATACACACAGATCTGTGACTTTTTTTTTGGCTTTTGTATATGGAAATGTGATACCAAGAATTTTTTATTCATTTCACATGATCGCAAAGAAAAAAAAATTTCTTAAAATTATTACTGTATTTTTCCAGCAATGCTGAAACATCTGAGCAATTAGGGACGTTACATTAGGGCCGTGCTAATTGAAGCAGTGCTAGAAAGAAGATTCACAGTCCACAAAGCACTTAAATAATCATGACGTTCTTATTTTGTAAGTGAACAAAAAAAGAAAAGCTTTCCATTTTCTTGTTCTAATGTCGCCAAGGTTAATGTCTTACATCTTAACATCGTTAAATTTCAAAAATTGGTTTGGTCTATTTTTAAAAATATAAAAAGTTATCTTTATATCACTGACACCGTGATTTTATAATCTAAATTTCGACTAAAATATTATATCAGCACGTTGATTATTAAGTTGAAATAACTTCAATTTCTAATGTTATCAATGAAGACAAGTATGGAACGGAAAATAGGAAATTGTATAAGGAATAAATGCGCATGAAAATCACTGAAATTTTACCCGTATTTTTTTAAAATCAGGTTATCTTATAATGAGAAGATATAATAAGATTATAATAGTGTATAATCTTATACACTAACTTTTTTCAGAACCCTAACGATAAATTCCACTTTCAAACGGAAAATGGATATTTTACAACTTACCAGTGAAACGTTAAGCTGTTCTATGTATGTATGATTACATCATCACCAATACATTTGATACTTCCTTTTTTGGGGGGGAAAGGGGGGGAGGGGGACTATCTCCTTCGCTACAGTGATACATTTCCGATCCAGTGAGATATCTACAATTTTGTTTCGACAGAAGGATAATGCTAAAGGTTCACATCACAGAATATTACAGGTACCCACATATTACGGTATCAGGAAAAAAAGTTTTGGATGAGGATTTTACATCCAATATATGCTTGGAATACGCCAGTGGCCTGATATCAATCCGAAGTCCACAGAATTTTTCAGTTATTTAAAAAAAAAAAAAAAAAAAAAATTCCTTAATCTTCTTTGGTTTCTAGGCTTAAGTTGTGGGTCCGGTAGCCAAGTGGTAAAGCACTTGACCGAGCCCTCGAGGAGCCAGGTTCAATTCCCGGCGGAGGTTGAGGATTTTTTTTCAAGCTATATCATCCTCTAGACGGGTCCTAGGATCAGCCCAGCCCAGCCCTCTATAGAATGGATAACTGGTTTCTTTCCTAGAGGTTAAAGGCGGCCGGGAGTCGGGCTCACCACCTTAGTCTCATTGGTCAAGGAACGCTGGGAGTCTTTATCTATCGCCACCCAAAGGGCAACAAAGGCCTGTAGTAGGAACACTTTTTAGCTAGGCTTACATAATATAACTGTATGTTATTCCACTTTCTTTCTGCAGGCAAAAATGCAACTAAAATTATATTTGCAATAATTAAATATAATATAGAAATTTGCAACACCAGCAATAGCAGGTCAACAATACAACATAGAAATTTCCATCGTTCCAGCAGTAGAAGATCAACAATACAACATAGAATTTTGCATCATCCCAGTAGTAGAAGATCAACAATACAACATGAGATATTTCAGCTCAATAGCAGACATTACAACAAACCTGCCACCCCAACGATGCTTCACCGCAGACTTTCGTTGACGAAGGAGACGAACAAAAATAGGTCACCTGAAATTTCCAAATACCAACACGAGGGTGATGTAGTGCTACATTTCATTTGTAATTACCATATTTTAAGGATTGGTTGTTGTAATTTTCTTAATGTATTTAAATCAATTTTATTGTAATTTTCTTATTCAGGCTGATGAAAGACCATGTTCAATGGTCTGAAAACCGGATTCCGTTGTATGTAATTTTATTATTTTTTTATTTTTATATATAAAAATCTTTTTAACTTTTCATTGTGTATTTTTTATGAATTATTAAGATGAAATAGTTTAAGCACATTAAAAATTTATTTTAATTAAATGATAATTAATGCTTTTAGACAGTGTCAAAAGCAAAGTGGCCCCATAACAAAATTTTATCGGACTACTTTTGACACCTCCCCCTCAACTTCTGGTCAGGGAGAGCTCTACTTTTTGATGCACAATGGTGAAGGTTCATTCCAATATCTAATTAACCGTTTGGCCACTACAGAGTGTGACATCCAGCAAGCATAAAAGCAAGAGCGGTCCCTATGCTTTATAGGCAAGCTGCAAATTAGGGCCGCTAAAAATAAGATTGGCATTCATCTAATGTCAAAAATTCAAATAAAAAATAAAATTCAGTAAAAAAGCTATGAATTGGAACTATTTTGTTTGCGATTTTACATAAAGTTTAAACTCCTTGACATGTAAAAATGAAATGTGGAAAGAAAAAAAGAAAAGAACATTTAGAATAAGTACAAAATTAAAACTGCCCCGAAAACAAAATCAACATTTAATGAAATTAATTCTTCAAGGCAATTTCAAATTAAATTCGAGACACTCTAATTTGATTAAGTTAGGAATGGAACTCAAATTCCCTGACAACACTAGCAATCAGCAAATATTAGTTTCGCGGTCTGAGATACAGAATCCAACCCAGATGTCGTAATGTGTTCTGTTAACATCGTCGTCCGAAGTCAACTGTGATTTGCATCGATTTCTATTCAATTTATGTAATTAACTGTAAGAGATCAATTAAAGGGGAAGACAAGCGAAAACCACAATACTTTAGAACATAACTAACATCATAAAAAAATCATTATTCCAATTAGCTTTGAATTTATTAGGCCTATTATTTCTTTTATTTATTTTGTTACCCTTATATGTTTCTTTTTTATATATATGACATTTCTCCACATCTGAATGACATTTCTCAGCAAAGGGACATTTTAACACATTTATTACAAGAAAAACTAGTAGATTGGAAGGGTTTGTGGAAAACTTCTTTCGAAGTCGTTTGAAACAATTTTAATGCAAAGATTAAAAAAAAAAATTCGAATAAGAGATTTTAAAGAAGAAAAAGTTTAGGACATTTTAGAGATCGTATTTTAACAAAACTATGGTAATACTATGAATATATCATGTAAATACAAATAAATATTTTAATAATTATTATCAGTGATTAAGTGAAAAGGAAGGATTTCCATTTACCGCATTTAAGCCAACAATTAATGAGATTAATAAATTTCGTGCAACATGTCGCATGTGTTAAGATCATGCGACATAGACTATTATATTGTTACAATGGACTGAGGCAGAGTGTTTGCATCGATAAAGCATCGTGTTGTATTTTAGGGATATGCCGTCAAGAAAAATATTCCCTATGATTATTTTATGATCTACGAAATTAAGGAATATTGCAAAATATTCTTCCAAGTGAAAAATGAAAGATACTCAAATGAAAGGTACCCAGTGATATTTCCTTTGATGGGATCAGGTTGTGTTTTTTCGGCGATGCTGAGAGGATTTGGTATCGAATCCCGAGTATCATTGAATGCAGACCGTATCCAAAGTGGACAAACTGAATAAGATATCCATGTTCGACGCATAGAATTACTGCAGTAATGGACAAATACTTTAGTTTTTGTACAACAGATGAGCTGAAACATTTCCTTAAGAACTTTCGGTGAGATTCCAGTTGAAGGTACTAGCGAATAGGAAGCGATCTTGACATGCACTGCATAAGGCCGACTTACTGCTTCCGGCTAAGTGTAGTGCGCACTGATACACGATCTTTTTCCGAAAGATCCGAAAGTGCCGAAAATGTAAAATCGCGGCACTTTCTGTATCCTAACCACGGATCTGGTGATTTCTGTGACTTTTTTTCAATGTTTTGGATATTACAGACCAATCCTACAGCTTAATACACGAACGAGGATCCCAAGAGTGATTCGTAGATCATGATATGCATTTCAAACATCCTTGGAGTTGTGGGAAAAGGAATATCTTTGAAAGCACATGGTATGCATTTACGTCTTAAAATGGATCTGGTATGTCTTCAGTTGTCCTAGGCCTAATCATGGATTTCCGATACGTGTAGGGCCCGTGATTTCCCTTCATACCACTTCTTGCCACCGCATGTTATCTCCAATTTCATCCTAATCAAGGAACCACCAACTACCATTCCTGTAAGGATCATTTTGATGTTTCAAACTTTATCGGTAGGCCTAATAACTCACAATCACTAGGCCTAAGAAGGTAAGCCTACAGTTTTTATCTTTGACTACTCAATCCATCGGAGGTTTAGTAAATATTCAGCGCTCTATTATTCTTTATTGAGGATGGCCCCTTCTAGCAAGCGAGCCGTTCCTGTATTTATTTCAGATAATTTTTCAAAACTTGAAACATGTGACGTCAACTTCAGCTTCCGGTTCTTGAAATTATTCAACTGTTTTCTATTTATTACAATATTTTAATTAACTTTCATCCATTTTTATTGTGCCGTTGCAGCAATTAACTATAAATTTTGAAAAAAAAAAAAAACTGATCTCATTCCTTAACTTTACTAACAAGCTTGTAACAGCTTGTATCGTTAACTGAAACGAATACATTTCTTTCTTTTTTCTTGTTTTCGTCTAACTATTTTTTTTAAGGCTGATTTGAAGTCAAATAATAACTATATCATTTTTGTTCTATTAAAAAAAAAAGTCAACGAATTTAAGAAACAAAAATGATTGTTCTTGTTTCGTCATCTCAAAAAAAAAAAAACAAAAAAAAAAAAAAATAAAAAAACTTTTTTTTGAAAAAAAAAAAAAAAAAAAAAAAAAAAAAAAAAAACAGAAACGCTTTCTTGCGAAAATGAAAAACCATCAAAAAACGCCACTTGTAATTAAAAGATTTTGGAAATGAAATTTAAAAATTAATTCTAATTTCTCAGTTTTTTACAAATTTAATAACAGATTTTTTTTTTTTAAATGAAACTCTTAAATGAAAAAAAGGATATTATTTATATTAATTTTATTGGAAATCTAAAATTAGAAAAATTGTCCTTGGAGAAAACGGGAAAGAAATTATGAAGACGAAGTTTGATTAAAAAAGAAATATTTTAGCACAATACTTATTTATCAAAAATATATAAAAAATTTACCATCATTTTTTACCATAAAAAATCTGCCAACTTAAATAAATTCGGTGAAAACTTAACTTAGATACTATTTTACTGAAAAGCCATTTTAAGGTAAGACAGCTCTATTTCCTTATTAATTTTAAGTAACTGCTGTTAAGTTTGCAAGTCTCACCTTTTGAGGATCTAAAATATGCCCCTGCCACAGGGGAAATTACCCTGGTTTAAGTTTGAAAAAATAAGCCCAAGGTAACCTTTGGCATTCCCTAGGTGTGTATAGCCTACTATGTTTGCAGGTTCCTCGATAATGAGTTGCAGGTTTAAAACACATTACTATCTATTTATTGGTTAAATAAATAAATAAATAAATAAATAAATAAATAAATAAATAATATACGTAATTTAAAGGAATTAAACAGGCAATGAAATGCCCTTTTTAAAGTTTGTGTTCAAACGCAGACTAAAAACACAATTCATTCACTTAGCCTATTTCTCAGAAACGAAAATATCTCGTGTAGCCAATATACGAAAAATAAAAATTAAAATGAAAATAAGTAAATAAATTTATAACTAAGTCTTTATTGTTTATCAAGTATATGTTTTCTTCACAATGTTGCAATGAAAATATTTAATAACCGTTCTTACAACAAAAACACTAAAAATTATTATTATTATTATTATTATTATAAATTTTACTTTCGAAAATACTGTAAATTAGGAGTAAAATAATAAAGTAAATTTCTCTCTACATTTTACCAAAATGTGCTCTTTTTTAATTGCTTACTTTTTCAATTATCTTTCACATGCTGTGAATGTGTCAATCTTGAGGAAAAGTTAGGCTAACTTACAAAAACAAACAAAAACGTACTTATCATCCTCAAACTTCAAATTTGAGACTTAGTCTAAACTTCTTCAGCGTTTGGTGTCTGTAGAGCCATCAAGAGTTCAGTCTAAAATGCCAAGTTCATGTACCCTAAGGCAACTCGAGGATCAATGTTCTTGATATTTTGATTTATATCCAAGCTCATATTTTAGAGGTTTATGTTGTATTCTCTAAATCTGATTAAATTTCGAAGGCTTAGATAAATAGAATTAGATTTTCATTTTTGGAAATCGATGCATTTTTGATAGAATCGACTCTATTTAAGGATCCAGCTCGTAATGCAGTGATGCATTTAAATTTCCGTACTTAAGGGGTTGTATTGTGGAGATTTCGTTACATTTTCACAGCCGCGTTGCTTTGCTGAGGGGCCAACAATTTTTGCAGGCATAATAACTGGAACATTATAATTCAAAATTGTAATGGAGAAAGTACTGCAAGGCTTGCATTTTCCAAACGAATTGTTCAGAGCCAACGTCATTCAACATTTCAAAATTACTGATTGAAGATAAGAAATAGTTTTATTATAAAGAAATTGTCGTCATTCTGGAGTATTATTAAACTGATCACAGCAAAAATGACAGTCTCCGGCAACTTTTTTTCAGAGATCAACGTTTCTTTTTTGTTTTTTTACTTACTGTATTTCAGAAACAAATTTCAAAAATTGTGTCCCTGTCTTATGCCAATTTTATTGGAATGGGAATATAGGGAAACAGATACGTTTGTAAAAGATGAAATTACTATTTAGGAAAATCCATGAACTACGAAAGCCAAATAATCTTCCCTTACATCCTCCCCGTCTTTGAAGAAACTCGAAAGTGATCTCTCGTAGTTAATAAATGCTATAATCAAATAAAATAATCATCAAATAATTAAAAAAAAAAAAAAGAAAAAAAAAGAAAAGTATTCATTTTCCCAGTCGTAGTCGTTCTAACATCTGCTTCTCAGAGACGATAAAAATAATAAAAATATAAAACAAAGAATTAGCAATCTCGTATGTAAAGCTATAAGAGGGAGGGATAGCTCTTAGAAGATTCTATCAATCAGTTCTAAGAGCCCAAACTATAAGTCGGACAGACATGAGTCATACCTTATTGGGGAGTTTATGACATGTAGAGGTGGACAAAAAATACAAGTTCCGGTCTATGGTCACTTCATATCTCGCAGGAAGTGGCCGAAATGAAACACTGCCGAATCACTACTGTTTCGTGTACCATATAAAACCAGTTTTTTTTAAACAGTTTGTTGAATGAGAACTGCAATATATCGTAAAATGACTTTCCATTCTCTTCATTTCGTCTTAAAAAAAAAAAAAAAAAAAGGTTTTCAGAAAAAGGTCAAACAACAATGCAGTGTAATTCGGAATGTTATGTTTACTGTGATCTACCCTTCTTCAACCCAAGACGAATCTACAATTTTGTGGAACATTGCTCTTTCGATTTAATGGTGCGTAAATGACTGTCGCTAAAGCAAGTCATCATAAAACTCCCATTTCCCATAAGAGCAATGCTGTGGGCATTCAGTTCTCAGAAACAAGATATCAAAATAGACCAATTTAAATAAAACAAAATAGCATTTAAATAGCATTTCAAATAGTTATTATTCAATTTTTAAACATTTAGAAACACAAAAGTAGATTAAAATGTATTTTAAAAATTCTAAAGTAAATACAAAAAAAAAAAAAAATGCCAAATAAAGCCTTGATTAAAGATTTTCTTTTTTTTAATTTTCAGTATTTATTTCAGGGGTTTTGAAGGGCAACTCGGATGAAACTGCAAAATGCCTGATCTGAGGCTTTGTGATCTTTAGACTGAATCAATTGAGCTCGATCGTAGCAAGAGAGAGGATCGTAAACCGAGAGGGTCTACTTTAACAGTTTCGAAGTCTAACCAAGCAAAGAAAAATAATAATAATTCTAGTTTGTTGCTTCCCTGCAAACATCCCACTCTAATTAGGCCAATTTGCATAATGAGCTACTGGAAGTTAGAAAGACACATGAAGCGATCATCCATCATCAGTTGCTGTCAGGGATTTTTAAACGGCCCAATTCTACAAGTCATTCAGGATCTAATCCTACTTTAGGCGACTCACTGCGCTAATAAAGTAAATTAATATTGAGATTCAAATGAAAAATATATAAAATCGTCTATGACTTCGATAAAAATATAGCGAATGCACTTTTTAACTTGAAGTTAGAGTACGGAAAAAGAAAAATACATTAAATTACTAACAAATAATACGGATTCAACATACGTAAAATGCTCATTTATAATGTATACTGGCGCACTGCGGGGGTTAATAGAGGTGTAAACAACCTTCCCATTCAGAGGACATGAAATTTTATTTATTTAATATTTTTTTTTTTTTTTTTAACCATCGTAACCTCTTCCAGTCCAAAGTCCTGGTACTCCTTCCTATCTACACTGAGTGATCACTTTATTAGATATACATACATATACACTCTAACTTGGACGGGTCCGGTAGTGATGCACGGTGACGTAACAGCAACGAGTAGCGTAAAAAAGGAATTCTCGCTATCAAGAGAATTGTGTACCAGTACAGTTCGCCGGAACAAGTTTACGACAAAAGATTTAAACGACTTCGAACGAGGCATGATCGTGGGGGCAAGATGAGCTGGTTCCAATATTTCGGGAACTGAAGATTCTCGACTTTTCTCGTGCAACAGTATCGCAGGAGTTCAGAGAATGGCAGTTGAACCAAAAAACCTCAAGCAATAACCACAACTGTGGACGGAAAAGGCTTGTGGATGAAAGAAGTAACAGTCGAATCGTCTGCGGCAACAGAAGGACAACAACACGGTATAATGCAGCTGAGTACAATGCAAGTGCACCAAAAAGCATATCTTAATGCACAACCATGATGGGCCTTGTCCCTGATTGGTTTTAACAGACCAGCTAGAGTGCCTTTGCTACCACAGAAAGCGCGCCTGTTATGAGATCAGGAGCATCGCAATTGGACACTTGATGAGTGGAAAAAGGTTGCTTGGTCCGATGAGTCTCGGCATCTTCTCCACCAACCTGATGGCAGGATGAGAATTTGACGCAAGCAGCAAGAATCCACGGACCAGTCTCGCCAAGTGACAACCCAGAAGCGGGTGGCGGTGGAATAATGGTCTGGGGAATGATGTTCCAGGACACACTTGGTTCCCTAATACATATACTGAATAGTTGCCGACCAGGTTTATGGATGCAGTGTTCTCCAACACAGATGGCCACTTTCAACAGGACAATGCATCCTGTCACCGCGCTATGATTTTCACTTGCTTCATTGACCGGTTCAGTCACCTGATCTCAACCGCATCGAGCATTTGTGGAATGAGGTGGAAGAGATCCATTCGAAGCCTAGAAATGGCACCATCCAATGTGAACCAACTAAGAGCTGCTCTTCTGTCAGCATGAGCCAATATTCCTGCGGAACGGTTCGAATACCTTGTAGAATGTATGCCTAGAAGAATTACAGCTGCGATTAAAGCTAGAGGAGAACTATCTCGTTATTTTATGGTATCTCTAATAGAATGGTCACTCAGTGTTTGTACATATATTTGCTTTGTTTAAATTCTTTCAACTAATTTCTTTAAAAAAACTGATATTTACTGAAATAAACTATATTGCATTTTTTCTCAAAAAGAACGCAATATAAAGCTTTCAAATTGTTTTAAGGCCAAATCATACGTCCTAGGTTTCGTCATTGTTTTGATTCACTGAAATAGTATTAGTTTTTTGATGATATGCTTCAATCACTTTATTTGGTTGATCCCAAATTAAACGGTCATTGGAATGTAAAGCAATGCTTCATGTGATTGGCGCTGCTGTTTAAAGCATTTTACAGTCAAGAACCAATAAGCGAGAAGATCTAAAACTTTTGACTTTCACTTTTCGGATTAAAGTTTTTCTCTTTTCATGTTACGGGTTAAAGTCCCGTTTAAACAACGCAGTTTCCGTAGAATACTTATATTAATGATAAGAAATTGTCAATCTGTTCAAAACTACATGTTTGTTGTACTTTATAATCTTTATTATTTAAGCAGAATAAGTGTGTGTTCGACTGCAAAGTTTTAAGTTTCGAAGAGCGAGAAATACTGTACTTACGTAGTCCTTTGCGAATGCGGCATCCCCTCAATAAGAAATAAAAAAATCTCTTCAAAACAAATAACATCTGCATATTACGACGCATATAATGAATTTAGTTCATTAAAAATAACGGTTGTTTTCGAAAGATAAGCTCCTGACTGTGACACTTAATTCATAATAACTTTGGATTCAGTCGAAGCGGTGACCAAAATGGCGTCGACAAGTTCGATGGTGGGATGAATGTGGGGATCTCCTTTGTCTAGTGCTACGTCACAGCTTCGCCGATCCTGATTGGTGCTCACTAATCACCTTTGATTGCAATTCCTAAATTTTAGAGCCTGTTCTAAAGCCATTTCAATGATGAAACTGGTGATGAAAATGGTGGCAGGTGCAAATTACACGATCAAAGAGCTTCAGTGATAGTATCAATGATCAGAACTAGGATTAAAAAGGATCGTGTGTTGATTAAGGAGTTTGAAGTAACAAAATGTTTTACTGAATTACTAGCAGAAATTTACTCTTTTACAAATAAAAATGTTCTTATTACCTGAAATTTTGATTAAGCAGAAAAAAATTAAAAAGTTAATATTTCCGTCGTTCGCTAGATGGCCCCAATTACAACATCTTAACTGCTATACGTTATAACTTTGATTCCCTGGAGTCTACACAAAATCTTTAATAATACGTTTTTTCTTTAAAAAACATATAACACAACAAATGAAATAATCAGCACGAGAATCTTGAAACATCAAATAGAATCAAAAGATTGACTGTCAAAATGACAAGCGTAGATGTTCAGCACAAAATCACAGCTCTGATATTATTTATATGTATTATACTTAGTTGTAGTAATTATGTACAGCTACATAATAAAATAAAAGAATAGCATGTAAAAAATAAAAGCAACATGTATGAGTATCTTCACCATGGCAAATAGAGAAGAAGGTTTTTGTTATCTATCACCACTAAATAGTATTTTTTTAACATCTCGTAGACAGTTAAAAAAACCTAGAGGCACCAAACTTTAAAGTACATTAAAGGAACTACTTCATATGAGAGTTTGCTCCTTCTTTCCCTTCTTCGGTTACCATATTTAACACTTTCATCTTTAAGCGATTGTCTGATACTTGAGCTTCAAATTCAGATAAAATTCCGATTACAATTCCTTACAACTAGACTCAATATTTCGGACTTGGTATACTAGAGTACAAGCCACAAAGATACTCGACTTTGGAAAAAACTTTTAACCCCTACCAAACATCGATCTGTTTCAATTCAAATCGATGACGGGTGCTGTCAAACCTGCTAACAGTTTAGTACCGGGCGTTATCTTTGAAAAAGTTTTTGTACCATTACCGAAAGAATTTCGTCAATCTGGATTTATATATATATAAATATTACAAACGTTGTACGCTATATTTAGTTTATACCCATACTCTAGTTACTAGAGTACCGAGGAAGAAATTCTTCTAAAAGAAGTTATTCCTAATTATAAAAAAAAAAAAAAAAAAAATCATGTAACTTTGCGGAAAGCAGAACCTAATAAGACGAAAAATACGGTCCTTCAACTCTCCTTCTATGGAGGAAAAAAACCCTTGGGATTTGCTGTGTTAAAATGACGAATTTTAAGCTTTCACTTCTTGGCCTTCAAAGGTTAGACAAAAAAGATCGATAAGATTTTAATTAAGAAATTTTACATTTGCTTACAGATGGCCTGGTTTTCTGTTCATTTTCATTAATAAAATATTCACTTCCACGTTAACAAATAAATAAAACGCTCGTTACCATCACTTAATAATACGGGCAAAGACCATTTTGCTGAAAGTTCAACGATATAAAATTAATTCCCGGGCTTTTATGTGGGAGCAATATGTCTTCGAATGGGTGGGTCTTGTAAGCAATGACAACCATCAGATAAGTCAGAAGGGGAGGTTTACTCCCTCTTTCTCTGTTCTAATTACTTAGGCAAAATGAAAAATACTCATCAATTGGTGTCATTCGCTGACTGGGACACAGTAGGTTTCTCGCTCTTTTTTGTTTTAAAGAAAAAGCTTTTAAATAATACATTTTACAACAGAGTAACAAACTAGCAAACAAGAATCATACATAATTAATGTTCTAGGTGTGGATTGACTGACGATCAATGTGATTTAAGTCCTGTGTTTATAAAGTCAAACAACAGAAGATACAGGCTTATGCATGTATTAAAATCTGAGCCGGAAAGTGGAGAACTTTCAATAAAAACTGTAAGCTGATAATCAAAACAAAAAATTCAACGCTAAGAGAAAAAGGATGTGGTATTTACAAAAAGGACTGCTCAGTCAGGCTTTTTATAATGAAAGAACATTCTTCCTATCTTACAATAACGAAAAGTTGCCATAATTTAACATCGAATAACTGGTAAGAGAAAGTTGCTAAACTGTACAATGTGTATGGTCAGAACTAAAAATGGATTGAAAGGCTTCGAAAACCTATATCACATTAAAAAAAAAAAAAAATACACACGCACATATACAAATATACATTAAATCTTCTATAGCTACAAAGTAATGAGTTTCTCGTTGGAAGCCAACTTAAGATTTCCATAAAACATCTGTTCAAATGTAGACTTCAAGTTGAAAAATTACGGGTAAACATGACATTATCCTTAAATACGAAATTACATTTTACTGCTCCTGCTTAATTACATTTTGAGTATAAGTAAGCAGACGTTTAATAACCTATGTCACAAAAACTTGCATGTACAATACTACCAGCAACTGTCTTATTTCATCAAGTTATAAAAAGTTTGTGCTGTGTAGAACTTATTAGCAGAAGGACCCAGCGTTGTTGACTGGCATACAAAACAAAATTAGAAAAATGAACAAGCTATCCAGCATTACCTTTATTAGTGATATTTGTCAGTGTTAGTGATTTTTCGAAACCGAAAATAAATAATTTAGATTTTCAATTATCTTGTTACTAATGCGTCGTTAGTGTTAAGGAATCGATTTTTCAGCAAAGATACTGTAAATACGGATCGAATCGGCACCAAACTTGGCTAAAACGCATTCCGGATTATAATTAATTATCCTGCCAATTTCGTTGTTGGTAGCTCTAACAACAAACAAACAGCCTGATAAACAAACTGCTTTATAGATACAGAAATTATCCGTTTCTGTACAGATGTTTCAGTAGACACATATTTCAGAAGGGGAAAAAATATTTAAAACTGATCACAAGCTTATATACCAAGGAAAAATTTATTTTTTTCAATAATAAAAATAATCAATGTAAAAATTTCAATGTAAAATTAGCCCATTTCTTCAGTCCTGACTAGGATTACTAATTTGAAAAATTCCAATCGAAGCATTTGTGAAGCTTAGTAGTAAAGGAAAATCTCTTCTAACGCCCTATCTGACAACAGAGAAAGAGTTGATATAGGATCTCCACGAGACAAAGTGACAGTTACAAGACAATACCATTTTAAATTATAACTTAAATTACCAATTACTACAATTTTAATTTACAAGAAATTTCCAAATACTGAGAATTATTCTGAAATTAAAAGAATTACAGAATTTGTTCAAATTTGTTTTAAAGTAGCTAATGAATACGTGTGATCTGTTTGCAATAATTTTAACAAATGCGTTCTTATTATTCCACTTCTTCCTTCAGCGAGGTGGATAATGAAAGTCGAGAAAAACTAACTGGCAGGAAAAAAATTCTGTAAATTGCAGATGCCTGTGCATTTCACAGAATAATTTTATACTTACAGCAAAAGTCTTCAGGAACAGAAAACTGGCAAAAACTCCTTCGAAACCTACTTCTGCCCGCGTGAAACGGTTAATTAGAGATCTGTCAGTGATGTCCAAATGAGGAGTTCTTCGAATTTGTAACTCCTGTCGTCCTTGTAGCGTAGACATAGCTTCAAATATTGCGACAGCTGTCGAGTACAAATCGAGTTCAGGCTTTTCGTAGACGAGGTTGAAATCACATCGTGCACAGAATTATCAATATGGATTTGTACCAAAAACCACTTTTGCAAATTAATCTCTGTACGAGAGCATCGTTTCATCAAGAATGTTATTGATTTTCTCAACTTAAAAAAAAAAAAAAATCAGGCAAGCTGAGAAGTGGAAGACGGGCTGCTAAATATGGGCCATTGCTTTCGGATGGGATTTGACTTCGAGGTTGTATTCGGGACGGAATGTGCTTTACTTCACGCCCTTTCACTCTTGGCTTTCCGTGGCTAATAGCGGCAACGGAACGCGTGACGCCAGACAAGGTAAAGCCATTTTAAAGACAGGGAGAGATTATCGTCGGTCGAGCTGTGCAGCCGATTCGTCTGGCAAACACGGGGGATCGTCACCCGCGAGAAGTGTCACCAATTATCGCTATAACCAACCAGAACGGGCACTGACGGAATGGTAATTGCTTCGGGATTATCCCGCTTCTCCCGGCAGGCAACGACGGCTGGCTCGAGCGGGGTTTCGGGCTTCCACGCATTTATGGAGACCATTCTTGGCAAAACTGCTCGTTCTGCTGTTTACGGTGATCAATAGTGTTGCCGAGAGGAGATACTTTTACAACAGCATATGCACGAGATGTTAAACAATTAGGAGTGCGCTTCTTCCATAATACGTTGGAACTTGTTTTTCATTCTACATTCAACTCCCTTGTCAAATGACGATCATTATGTACATTACGCAAGAACACACGAACAAAATGCAATCTTCTAAAACAATTTTGTCATAATTGTCTCGAATGATGCTGGGTTTCTCTGTATAATGTCCGTACATTATTATTGTAGATACGATTTTTTTTTTTTAAAGTATGCGGAGATAGGAGAAGAAAACGAAATTTCCCAAAGCCAGTTTAGGCTTGGTTGCGAAAACAGGGTGTAATATAAAATTCGTGTGTAATATTCAAACCACGTGTAAGGGCATGGCTAAGGATCAATGTATTCCTAATGAACCCATGTCCGGAAACGCTAGGTGGTCTAAAGTGAGCCTTTCCAAGAGAGCATATTCTTTGCGACATCATACGAAATGTGTGGCAGGCGAGGCCACACATGTTTTACAGGCGAGTTTTTCAAACAAAAATAGCACCCCCAGACTAACCTTTAAAACATGTGCGCGCGCGCCTGCAAAACATTTCTTATGGTGACGCAAAGGATATCTTCTCTCGAAAGGCTCACTTTAGGATCACTTTGCGCCCTAATGAGGCGTTTCCGGACATGGATTCATTAGGAATATATTGATCCTTAACCATGCCCCTACACGTGGTTTGAATATTACATACGAATTTTGAAACACCATGTATATTGTGATTCTATTTTTTGACCTATAGCAATCAAATTCTGCACAGAACTTTAGGTATGAGGTAGGGCACATATTGTTTTGAATTTTTCCATCCGAAGGGGGGTATTTTCACCTTTTTCTCGTCAATCTAACTTTTACAGTGTGTTACTTCTGTATATAAAATTAATCAATACACACAAACAGAATGGTATTCTTTTCCTCGATAATGCGCGTAAGGCTGTGAGAATTCGAGTCAAATGATGAAGGAAGAATAATCAAATCTTTTGGTTTTCCGCCTCAGTCTTTAGCATTACTCTACTAATATTTTAAAGAGTTATAGCCAGCTACCCCAACATGTACGGACTGGATAAGTCTTAAAGTTTTGCCGTACATTGCGTAATTTAAGAAGCTACATGCAGATGCGATACGTATGTGTGTATATGCAGAATACATACGTAGATCCTATATCATATCTCTAAATAGTAGATGATGACTATAACGTCACTATTAGCATTTACAATAAATCTGAATGAGTAACCATTGCTACCGAATACAGTAGTTACAGATACAGTGGCTCTTAAAGGCCTGGTCAATAATGGTATGTTCGGAATATTAAAAAATAAATAAAATAAAAAAAAATCCTCTTCCTTTTGTCTTACTAAAAAAATTTTAAAAAATGTACAATCCCAGAGAGTATCCGATATCGTCAACTCCTCTTCCCCAAGTAGAGAACTTGGGATATCAAAGCCCGAGAGAAACAATGAAAATCAGTCCGAAAATATGATATTCCATTCTCATCATCATTATGAAATAAAAAAAAACAAGGGAGGGAAAGTGATTAGAAAACCAATCACAATGCTTCGCAACATCTTCGCATTGATAAGAAAATTTCATTGATATTGCTTTAAATTCCTTATTATTATAAATGTCATTGTTGTGAATGCAAATTGCGCAATTGTTGCGTTTACTGTGATTGTTGCGAATGTAAAAGACGCAATTGTTGCGATTATTGGAATTGTTGCTTAATGATAATTTAATGAGATTTTAATGATATTTTAACGATTCTAATGTACGTGACAGATAAAACGGGAATATAAGTCTGCTGATCTTATCAGAAGACTAAAATCTGCTGAAATTGAAGATGAAATTTCTGAAAATTATGGTAAGTGGGGAAAAAAAATAAAATAAAATAAAATAAAGAATATATAAGGAGTTCAGAGAAAGAGAGAGGAAGAAGCATCTATTTACCAAATATTTCTACACAGCCAAATAAGGCACACAGAATTGGTAGATATGAAATGACGTGTTTTGAGTTAATCTACAAAACACGATAACTATTTAGCATATCAATATAAACTGCTTTTAAAATGTGGTTCCATTTAAACCGCTTGAGTTCTGCAATCAAGAAAATCCTATTATTTCCCTTTGCATTTCTTCTTTTTTTGTGTTGTAAAGTTGGCGGGGGAAAGATATCCTTTCTTTCGATGATATGGACAGGAAAGCAACAACAAAAATGCGAATAAAAACTGATACAAGCTTCCTTCAAAATGGTAATAACTATAGAAATATATAAATAAAAATAAAAGAAAAAAATCTTTTTTTATAGTTATTTTCATATTGCAGTAATTTAAAAATATGAGAAGAGAGTTCGAGAAATATGGCATTTATAACATCTATCTGAGATCATTTTTCTTTAACATTATATATTTGTATTTTGTGTGGACTAATGTTATCATGAAACGCAAAACCGATGCAGATAATATGGTCATCTAAGGCGTTCAGGTTCGTAGAGCTCTCCAGAAGTGAAGATTTTTTTTTTTTTTTTTTATATTCTCCTGTGGGTTGATTTCCTCTCAATAAGACCCTGAGGCCTATCCAGCCTTCTATTTTCTACGATTCTTTCGTTGATTTGATTCCGCTCCGAGCCTGACATTTTACCACATATTTTAATGTAATACAGATGGCCACTGAGATTACCCAAAAAGAACCTTAAGTATTGGAACTAGCCTTGTATCAAATACGATCCCTTATGTACGGAAGATTCCTGTTTTCATTCCAATGACTGCTTTCAAATGAATCTGATAAAGAGAACTGCCAGTGAATGCTCTGACGAGTGGCTGCACGAGTGGCATCGTAAAGATCGAGTGGCCAAAAGCAAATCGTTAAATTGCCGTAAAGATCAGCAATACCGTGACTTTTAACTTGATACAAATTTTAAAATTGTACAGACAACGTATTTAAAGGTTTCTCCCTAATAATATACCTGTGTAATTAGTACGTATGGTTCGGTACTATTGCATACATAGCTTTAAGCTTTTAAATATTCATAATGCAAAAACCCCGCCGTTCCGAAATGCTCTCGTGCGCTAGTCTCACGATGCAGATGCGTCGGAACATGTTTCGAATCCCGGTCGCGGATCGGTTGTTTCAATGTCCTTTCTTGGGTTTGTCAGCCCCTTCTTCACTTCCTCTTCGGGTCTGAATCCTGGCCAAAAAGGCTTCCATGGGAAGGCAACGGGAAACCAGTATCTATTCCCTAATAGTGGGAGGCTTTAGTACAAAATAAAAAAAAAATGCTGCTTTCCCCCCCCCCCCCCAAGAAATTTCTTGAAGAACTTGATGCCTGCTTTCTTTAAAATCTTGTGTTTTCTTTTTGTTTAAATCGTAAAATAACGCAAACGAAAAGTCTTTTTTTTTGGTTATAATATCTCCTGAATGCCAACAGTATGATCATAAATAATTATAACGTCCACATAACGTCTTACTTCAATAGACTGAATCTGATTAATTTCAATCACCTAACAGATACTGCAGAATTATTAAAAGGATTAGAATCCTTTGCTTAAGACATCCATGAAATCTAGTGATTGGGTATAAATGCTTTTTCTATGGGAATTTAAGCCGTCTTCTCCTGTTAATTTCTTGATAAGGACCCACACGGAAAAAAGAGAGAAGCTCACTGTCCTACGTTAAAAATAAGGAAGATATCAATGCCCTAAAGTTATCCTTCAGAAACTATTGGAATCAGAGGGTTTTCCAAATGTTCCGTTTTAAGACGCAAATACACTTGCATATGAAGCAGAGTTCCTTAAGTTTAGAAACTGAAAGTGCGCAACAGCCTATCATCGAAACAAAATGCAACTTTCTGCAATTCCCGGAAAAACTGATTTTAATGAAATCTTATTTGTAGACAGACTGTAGTCTATTTTAAGTAAAAAAAAAAAAAAAAGCCTGAGATTTTTATTTTTGTTTTAGTAAAACTAAATTTCCACGACTCCGGTAATTAAAAAGTATCGCACTACAGGTCTCTATATGCTCTTGGAATCGCGAGAGGTAAATCTCCCGGCGTTTCGTGACCAACGGGACTAAATTGAGGTCGGATAGCACAACGCCTGTCCGCCTTTAACCCCCGGGAAAGAATCCCTCTAACATTCTTTGAGAAGACTGGGTGAACCCTAAGCTGGAGAGAATTAAGTGGGGAAAAATTTGAACTCGGCTCCTTAAGGCAGCAATCAAGGGCTTACCACTAAGTGGAAAAAAAATTATTCCAAAAAATTACTCCAATCTGAAAATCTCCCCTTTCGACGGGAGTTGGAAACGGTAACGCTTGAAAAAATTATGGTAATATTAAAATGGAAGATGATTTGTTGAAATCCAGCCAATCGGATATATCTGGAAATATATTAAAATAACTGAAGATGCTCAGATGCTGGGCAAGAGAGTTTCGAGTGAACTCGTTGTTGAATGTTTTTACTCTCTCTTGCCCAAGTATCCCATCAACGGCAAGCAATAGGAAACCGCCAGAGAATCCCTCTTAAGACAATCACGCACTGCGGAAATGGCGACGAGTTTGGATTGAAGACAATGCGGGATTTGCTTTTCTTTCTCCAAATTTAGATCAGTTAAAGTAACGAGGATCACTGATTACACGATAACACTGTAATCAGCAGGAGGTTTTCAATTTTACTCATACCACAATGAAAAACCTTTTATTCTACACTTTTATTCTTCTCAGGCAACCCGGGCCAACTTGAAATTACCACTAACTACCAATTAACAACTTTCATTATTTTACAGTTCTATTTTCTTTTTAACTATCTTCAGATACATGGAAATTAGTTCAAAGCAAAAATACCCAGAGACTTCAGTTAGGTTTCATTTCAACGTTAGTCTTGGAGAGGCAATTTCCTTTTGTTGACAATTTCTTGCGATCACTCCCTAATACGATTTCAGTTCGTTTCGAAGACGCCGGAGCTGTTTTGTAGAAAGGCAAGGATGAAATTACTTAGCCTAAAGGGATTCAACAGCATTACATTCACACTCCAAAAGAAAAGTCTTCCAATGCTCAATGTTACACTTCTTCTTAAGAAATACGAAATACAGAATCACTGAAAACTTTAACGAATGTACTCAATAAGAATTCAGTTAAAAAAACCTAAATTTTTATTTGAGATTAATAAAGCAAATATTTTATTAAGATTACATAAAAAAAGAAGAAAAAAAAGTAGCCTTGCTATTTAATTAGCAAAGTGAATCTCATGAAATCAGTATGTTTGTATTTCCCTAAAAATTTTGAACTGCTGGAAGGAATCTCCTTGAAACTTGACATCCAAATGTAAGGGGAAGCAAAAGTCAGTTTCAACGATTTTGAGGTCTAAAGGGCTAAACGCACTTCTCCGTCTTCCGTTATGTTTCCGTAACGTAATTGCTTTAGTGACGTAGTTACGTAATCAGGGTCACCAGAATTGAGTTTCGTAAGACGTAACGGAGATCTTGAAATCGACGAACATAGTCGTTATATTTACGTAACATATGTTCGTCGATTTGAAGATCTCCGTTACGAATTACGAGCTCATTTCTTGTGACCTTGAATACGTAACTACGTCACTCATGCAATTACGTTACGGAAACATAACGGAAGACGGTGAAGTGCGTTTAGCCCTTAAGTTCAAATCATTCCGTAAGTGTCAAAGAATATAACTAAAAATCAGAAAATTTAAGATATGACAATTTAAATAGGAATGAATCATACTCTCGTATTCTTAATTTTTACATGTTAACTGAATTAATTACATTTAAGCTCAAAAACCAGCTAATTTTTTGAAAGAAATTGCAATATATTACTTTAGCTTCAAAAAAACTCCCATTTCTGTTTCTATGAATAAATAAAGTAATAATCTATTCCCTGAAATGAAAATTTCCTTTACATTCCCAATTCTTGAATTCAGTTACTAGATTATTACTTTATTTATTCAAAGAATCAGAAATGGGAGTTTTTTGAAGGTAAAAATAATTTAGTAGAATGCAAATTCTTTCGAAAAATTAGCCGGTTTTGAACTTAAATGTAATTAATTTACTTATCATATAAAAATCGAGAATAGGATTCATTCATATTTAAGCCGTCGTATTTTAAATTTTCAGATTTTTAGTTGTACTTTTTAACACTTACAGAACGATTTTAACTTCACCTCCAATATCATCCCAACTGACTTCTGCTGAAGGACAAGAGGAAAGAAGGACTTTTCTATTCGATTTTGCTTTTCTTTGCAGGTTCTTGTCGGAAAATCAGCGAGATTAAGGTGACAAAAAATTCCAGCAGAAAAATGTTAGGATCGAAACAATGTTGTCTAACAATGGAGATTATTAATTTCAATATTCCATTAATTTAGGCTTCTAATAAGATGATTAAAATAAAACTTATATAAGCAACTTATATAAGTAACTTATATAAGTAAAGCTGATTTAATTCATTTTTTTGTGTGGATAATTCTACTATTTATATTCAGCAAATTCTTCTTCTTCTTTCCTGGGTGGGTTTTGGCCTCTCGAACAACACCTCTCCACTTCAATCTGTCCATCGCTTTACTTTGCCATCCTTTTATTCCCATCAAAACAAGGTCTATGGTCATATTGTCCAACCATCTTGTTTTGAGTCGTCCTTTCTTCCTTCCAGAATACAATCTTCCTTTGCAAGCATTCTCTTGGGCATCCGAGTCTCTGCCAATATTCAGCAAATGCTTAACTTAAAACATAAACGGAGTATCGTTGTATCGCTTTCACAAATTGGGGGGGGAAGGGGCTTCCTATTGTACATGAAACCACAGCGACCCCGTACATATTTCATTTTTGGCCAATTACACAAAGAAGTAAATGCAGACCGAAACTCGTATTTTCCACAACCTCTAAAGTATTCCAATAAGGAATCCGATCTAAACGTTTGCGTTGTAGAAGTAGAAACATGTTTCTTTTCGGCCACTTCCTATGAGTTCCGGAGAGTGACCACAGATCGGAAATCGTATTTTTTCCTCACCTCTGTCACTAAGATATCACTCATGAATGTGCGACTTACAGTTTGGGAACTTGACGTGATGACAGACAGAACTTTCCTAAGAGCTCCCTTCCCGTTCGACTTTGCGTACTTAAAAACAAAAATTTAATTATGCCATTTTAAGGAAAGTATGCTTTCAGTTCCTTCACAAATTTGTTATTAATTTATCACTTTTTTCTAAAAAACTAATTTCTATTAATTATAAACTAAATTTATTCAGTTTAATGTTACCTATGGTAGCAATAATACTTTGCCTCTTTTTGAAGCGATGAAAAATTATAGAAATAAACTTCTAATAATCGATGGAATTACAAGTAGTTGGGTGCTTTTCAGTCTACGTAAGTTTAACCTTTTTATGGGCCTATGAATAAACTGTATTTGGATACTGAAATTAATTACATACTACATTACTACAAGGCTGAGTCCCTGAAAGAACCTAAAGTATTAGAAATAAAATTTAACGTGCGTTCATAATGTTTTGTGGAAACCTAAAGTATACTTTCCACAAAATACCAACCTTTTTTTTTTTTTATCCCATGCTTTTTTTTAAAAAAAGTCGTGTAAAGGTTTTCGTATATCTGAATTACAATATCTATCGAATACAGTAACTGTATTTTTTCCATTTGTTGAAAAGTAATTAAGTCGTTTAGATCTAATTAATTTTATTCCAATCAAAACGCACGCAAATTCAAAGTGATTACGATGCATTGTTAGGTTTGCTGTCTCTAAGTTAACTATTTCGCTTCTAATTTTTTCTGTAGGAAGTTTTTTCACCTTGACGCGCATGGAGAAATTTTTCAAACACAGAATCCTTACTTATCCGTAAATATGCAAACCAAATTTCAAGATCATTCTTTAACTGGTTCAAAATTTATCAAAGGTTGGGGAGAGCAGCGACGGCAGCGGAAATATACATAGGCAAATACTTACGGACATGGGTGTGTTATTTTAATAAGTTTACCTTTCCGTCTGCCTGTACGTAGAAGAAGAAACCTTTAAAATAACAGATAAATTATTTTAAAATTCTTATGGCTGTGGGTTCTTCTTTCCCAGTCATCTTAGTTTGAGTTTTTCCACAGAAAAAGTCATTTTTCTTTCTTGTTTTGTTTTATTAAAGCCAATCCATTGAAAAAGATTCTTCCTCTCGCCTTAATTTAGTAATGTTTCGACCTTCTTGGGGAAATTAATGTTTAAAATATTAAAAAAGCACTGAAAATTGCATCCAGACTTCGCGGGATCAATATGATACTCTTCCTCTTCTTCTCCCTAGAGCTTTAAAGGGTAACGATTTGAAATGTACAAATCTAGACCAATGAATACCGAGCACAGGATGAGCGAGTGCTCGGATCACTTGGGCACGCGCCGCTTGTTCTCAGGGAAGCCGAGTAGAAAGGCGCCGTCAACCAACAAAAGGGCTCTGTTTACGAATGGAAAGTCGTAAACGAAAAGGCTAGGGATGGTGTAGAGTGTTCATTCGCAAATTAAAAAAAAGAAAAAAATACTGAAGCCTGAAACATGATAAAAGAAACAAGGTGCAGGGGGAGGCTTAATCAAAAAAAAAAAAAATCTTTTTTAAGTATATAAATCAAAATATCAAAAAATATTTCAAGAGGCACAATCAAATGTTTCAATCTTACTGCGGGCCGCAACTATACATTATAGCTCAAATAATAAAACGCTAATTCTGATTAATTTCTTAAATGTAACAAATTTATATTAATAAATATCAAAAGAAAGAAAATAAAATTATAATTCTTCAGGTAAATTTCTGAAATTATTATTAAACTCAGTACAAAGTTTCCTGCCTTCCTACACGAAAGAGGAAGCTCATACTTTCACTATGTCCATCCGTCACTACCTTATTGGAACCCTAATATATACAACAACGAACAAACACAGCAATCGTTCTACTGAAATCAAAGCTTACTTCATAAAATAAATAAGTAAGTAAATAAATATAAGTATACTCTTATCTTTTAATGAAATAATGTTTCTCTGTTTGTAAATACACTGAACTGTTCAAAATAGAGGTTGTAATTTAACATACAGTACATCTTCGGGGTTTCTAAAAACAATCCACGTCAGGACGTAATACATTTAAAAAGCCACAATCTGGAACTGAAAATATTGGGGAGAGCCAGTTAATGCAATACGTCAAGTAGGCCTTCAATTCAATTCAATTTCATTACACTTTATAATGTGAACATTGTATTATTATTTAAACAACGGTTGAGACTAGGTGCTACTAAACATCCAGAACGACCATTTCACGCTGCATTGGCGATCATCAGCTGGGAGCATTCACCAGTAAAGGTCTCAGTACAGAGGTTATTAAGATTAAAAAAGAATACGGTATCTCCTAAATTACTTTTAAAATAAATACAGAAGAGCTGATTTTCAACAGTTCTTGGGCTGAATAGTCTTTCTTTCTCTATATATTACAAAAATTTCCTCTCTTCAAATTCACTTGCACGAGCGTATCCAATGAGATGATGCTGAGTCGACTGGCAACACTGACTCAACTCATTTCAGATTAATCACTGTCTGCCACTGAAATACTCAGCGTGTCAAGTGTTTCTAAACGGATTTTATCGATAAACTTCTAACATTTATCGTTCTTTGCTTTTTTTTTTTTTTTGTAGATGCATTGTGCATTTTTAAAATTGTATTTTATCTTCATTTATTAGAATGGCGAAAATTACGGTTTAAAGGCCTAATAGAAATCTTGTTAGATCTATAAATTAGCATTAAAAGGTAGAAACCCAAAAAAATATCGATCAAGTGAAGTAAGTGTATATCTTACATACATAGCCTTTTTTTTTTTTTTTTTTTTGATAAGACACCATTCTCTTTGTACCTATGTTTATATTTATTCAACGACTAGTTATCTCTCAGAGAAGCTGTTAAAAAAAACTAAAAGCACTGTATCACAGTTCACACTGTATCAATTTTTTTATTGTGTCTGTTGTGCTTGACATGGCTCTGTGATTCAAGAACTGCATATTGGGGTTCTTGGAAATTATTTTTCCGTTATTTTGTCTGTAATTATGTAGGGTTTACGATAATAGCTACAAAACTCAAAGCAGAAGTTTGCAACCACTATGTTCAGCTGATTCCTGATCACTCATAAAAGTGCGAATAAGGTTAACCTTCGAGCTCTGGAAGATGAACAGATGGTTGGAAATCTTTATTAAAATAGTAAGAATGATGGTGGACAGAAAAAACTAAGCAAAAACTCAAGAATTATTCGAACAATGATTATTGCAAGGCTAAATGCGAGTTTGTTCTTTCTTTTAAATAAAATAAAATTAAAAAAAAAAAATAATGTAAGGGAAAAAAGTTAACAAATTTTCTCTATTAATATTCCTTTACTTATCCGTTTCCAAGATTCTTACTTTTTTAAAAAAAATTTGTTTCTAATTTATTTCTATCATCGCAATTATTTATTCCGAAAATAAGCTTTTAACTTTTTATATAAATATATTCTTTTTTGGCGTGATTTTTGATGCAGGTAGGAGAACAGGTAAAACGGCAATATACCTAGAATTGTAATATAAGATTGTTGTAATATGACTCGGCTGGGAGACTTTCCGCTCTGGAATGACTTACTTCTGAGGTTGCTCGTAGCCAATCCAATTTTCGTGTCTTTGCCAACATCCTTATCGAAGCAGAAACCACATCGTCGTAGGCAGCACTCTCTTCCTCCCTATTATCTGGGAAAGTCCCATTATTTAAGCAGGATAAAAAAGAGGAAAAAGAGAGAGAGACAGACGACCTTAAATGAGACGGAAGGGAGGGGAAAAAAAAGGGGGAGGGGAATAAAAAAAAAAAAGTCCCCTCTGAACAGATCAGATCACAACATCTTAAATGGAAGAAAAGCTTAAAATGGTGTCCATTCATTTGTCTTACAAAATCACGAGCACCCCTTATTAAAAAAAAAAGAACAATCTGCAGCCATCCCTTAGTTAAATGGCTCTGAAGCTACAATATTTCACTAGATTCCAGTTGGTGCAAATTATCAGTTCGAGAACAGGCAAATTTTACTATAATCTAGATTCACGTACTTAAAACACGAATGCTATAGAAAAAAAAAATATTACTTCAGCAATTTTTTTAAAAGATAACTTGATGCAATTTAATATCTAACACGAACGAGAAATTCCCCGAGGACCTGTCGCCTGGCGACGATGAAAATCAACGAGCTTAAAGAGAAACTGCACTATTCTGTATAATTTCCTAATAAAGTTTAAATAATTCTGGGTTTCTTCACCTTATTTATTTGTGTGTTTGGACAAGAACTTCTTCAAATGAAAAAAAAGCATTCCACACACCAAAGGACTGTACTAATGGGAAGCGAAGAAGGTCCACCACCACATCCACAGGCGAAAAAAAAAAACAAACAAGCTAAGAATGGTTGTCTTAAGAGAACTAAAATACTTCGTTATTCGTTGTGTACACAAACTCATTACTGATATTTTTGCAGCATAACGCTTACTAATTTCTGAACTAATTATATTTTTTTCGAAAAAAAAAAAAAACCCTCCTAAATATATTCTTTATAACGTACTCTTTGAATAAATATTTTACCCCGCTACAGACTAATAGGTCACGTGGAGTTGATGCGATTAAAGTGTGGCCAAATGTCAAGAGAATTAAAAGAAGGCAATGTACACTTTATTTTGTGTCACGAAACCTAATGGAACTTTTAGTCTACTACATTGCAATAATTTACTAGGTATATTTGAAGAACGCCGCCAAAAGTAAAAATAACACAATCTTTATATATTATTTCTCAAAGGTGTTTTTGTGTCAGTACGTCATATCCCCCTTAATACTTCATCAAAATCAATGATTGAGACATCATTTTGAAGATAACGTCCACCGCTAATGACGAAAAATAACTAAGTGTTGAAAATTAATGCTTACGTTAAAAAAACTGT
Source organism: Thereuonema tuberculata (assembly GCA_023159025.1). Lineage (NCBI taxonomy): Eukaryota > Metazoa > Arthropoda > Chilopoda > Scutigeromorpha > Scutigeridae > Thereuonema > Thereuonema tuberculata. The sequence goes on along the minus strand of JAFIDM010079847.1, from coordinate 1,261 downwards.
ATTTTAAACATCTTTCTACAAAAATGGAGAAGGCGCAATCTATTGACAATGTGTTTAATTAACATGCACGACAGCTGTTGGAATTGTTTATTAAAAAAAACACCTTAGAGAAAATGAAAAGAAGTTTCATTTTCTCAAAGGTGGTTTTTTTGTTGCGAATTATTCGCACGGGTCAACTAGTTATTAGAAATTCAATCCGAGAAACTAAAGCAGTGATAAATTACATGAACTTCAATTAAATAAAAATAAAAAAAAAATCAATGAATTGAAATTATAATTGTACAACCTTATTTATATCCTAATACGGAATTTATAAGGGAATGGCTTTCAGAAACTTAGACAATCGAATAGATCCTCCTGAAACATGGCATGCATATTTACAGCAGGAGACGATGAAACTTTTGTATTTGAATCTCGTTGAGAAATTGGCACCTGAAGGTTACAAAAATTCTCATAGGAATGCATTAAAAACGAAACATTGTTTACCAGTATCCACTTATCAGTGTATCCGTTCATTAATCCTATGCTATTAAAATGAAGTGGGTTTACATTACTTAAGAAAATAAAGATTTATTTATTTATTTATTTTTTTTTTTTTTTTCAGAAAATTTTTAAATACTGTAATTTAAAGATAAAAGGAGACTTTTCGGTTTCTTCGGTTTTTCACGATTTTACAAAATAAAAATGCATAAATAAATAAATAAATACCTAAATAAATAAATAACCACAGCATTTTATCGGAGGTTAAACACGGAGGTTTCAAGTTTTTATAAGAATTTGTTAACTATTTAAGAAATGGTGATACTCTTCGTTTTTATAAACTTTATTACAGAATTAGAATAATACCATGTACTTTACGCTAGTCTATGATAAATATGAGATTTTTTTTTTGTAAGGATACCATTCATATCGCTCTGTTTTACCTACAATTAAGTGCAAATCGTCGCGTACCACCTAAGTGTCAGTTGAACGTGGTTTTGTGTTGTTCTTGTGAGAAGCAGATGCAGGCAAGTTGAGAACTGGTCTCAGCTGCAGAAGCACTCGAGCAGAAACCCAAAGGCGGCGTTCCGCTCAACTGAAACGCGGTCAAAAGAAAAACGCGGCCAGTTAGAATCATTTACTTAAGAAAAGCATTTCACTCGGAATGTTTTGCTGAAAGAACCTAAACAAATGCTCTAGAAAGTCACATACACACAAAAAAATTCGGAATAAGCATACTGAAAACCAAATCGAAGCTTCCAGACTTAATTGAAGAAAAGCT
>JAFIDM010079718.1:0-12358 GCA_023159025.1 Thereuonema tuberculata | reverse complement strand
TCTGTGGGCGAAAGCACATTTATTGTCCGGTTGGCGATTTCTCTCCAACATTTTCTATTCTTTTATTTTTTGCTAAATTCTTTAAAAATTAATAAAGTAAAAGAAAATCCGCAGCTGAATAAAAGAAAAAGAAGAAATTGCCTTTCTGATTTTAGATTACGGGGAGGATTCTTTTACTTTATTACTTATTTCGCCGCATGTTAAGCTTTGTTTTCATTTTTCTTTAAAAATTATTAGTCGATTTATTGTCATTATTTTTATTTCTATTTCTATTTAAAATATGCCAATAATTTACAATTACCATTACATATATTTTTTTTATTTTTTTAATTGTAATATTATATTTTTTTTTTATTTTATTCTTTGTTTTTATTCTTTATTTTTTTATATAAAAGTACTTTCTTTTAATATACAAATGTGGCCACAGTTTTCAATTATTGCTTTTATTAAGGAGTAATTAAATTTAGTGGTTTTTTTTTAATAAATTAAGTATTTTGCTGCTTTGCGTTTTGTTTCTGATCTTGAACGATATGCCGGCATCGGGAGAAGCCTGACGTCATGCGTGGCTCGAAAAGAATGATGACGTCATATCACTATTTCTTGTAACTTTAGCTTTTTTTTTACCCACCTTTCAGTGCATAAGTGCAGCTAAAATTTGGTATACGTCAACTACTTAAAGTCCTGAATAAATGATAAAAATTTCAAGGGATTCCCTTGTGAGAATTTAGGATAAGGTGTTGGCATTTACATAGTAAAAGGGATAGTAAACCGACCAATGGGAGCAGGACATTAAATGTGGGAATGCGATAAAATCGGTAAATATAAGAAGGATGGGGGAGAGGGAAAAAAAGAAATAGGAAGGAAAACCACCGAAATAAGAGCTGTTTCTGTAAATGAAGATCGTAATTGATGACACTATTGATAGATAACTGTCTATTGATAGATTCATTATAACAGCCTTGGAGCAGAATGGTGAGGGATTCACAGAATTTACGTAAAGTTGTAAGCAAAGCTTTGTTATAATTGGCATTGGCATTGGCATTGTGACAGCGTGGACATATTTCCTGAGACTGTTGGTGGAACTTCTTTTCGATTCTCTTATATATAAACAAGGGTAGTTATGTCAATGTATGCCATATATGGTATTGCAGGTGTTCAATAAGTGGCGGTGTTGATATTGGAGTGAAGAGTGAGAACCTTTTGCAGGATGTGTGTTAAGTTGGTCGTTATGCCAATATTTTATTTTTTGAGAGTATTTTTATGTTTTGAGAGTTATAGCCAGAATGTGTATGGTATCGAGACATCCATTTTCTGAGGTTAGGGGATCTGTGAGAATTGCATATTGCTCTTAAAAAGCTTGCTAAATTACATTGGATGAAACGTGAGAGAATGAGATGAAATGAGATGATAAACTCACAACATTTTAATAGAAAACTTATTTCCTAGTAATGAAAACTGGTCTCTGAAAGGTTTGTGGAAGCCTTAGGACCCGCATGGTGACGAAATATCAAAGGAAATGCTATGACTTCTGCTGGAAACTGAATCAGACTTCTCCAGCCCGCAGCTGATCGTCTGTAACCGCAACTCCGGACCCAATTTTTCCACATAGTAAAAACTTTTAATGTTTCCAAATTTAAAATAATAAAATTGCGTTGAATGCTTTTATATAAATTAATTTATAAAATACTTAATTACCTTAGGTTTATTTAAATGATATTGGAGATGATGTTCGATTTTTGAAACCGAATGCAGCATACGATGTTCCTGTGGGCTTCTCTCATGGCGATATTCGACGTCAAAGGGTAAATCATTTTTTTTTCTTAAAAATAAATATGACTTTTATAAGAATTATCTATTCCATTATGTTTGACAATAATTGACAGATACTTCAAATTACCATTGAAGTTAACTATTACATATAATCGCAAAAAGGATTTTTTGCAATTATTTGTAGAGGAGAAGGTGGTATTTTGGAACCCCACTTTGTCTTTTGGTCACAATGGTTCACCAATAAGCTTGAAATCCAAACTGAAGGCGTAAATAGCTTTAGCAACATCCCAGCTAACTATCCTAAATGGCTAGCTACTATCCCTAATCCGAAAGATATTATTATTTTGTAAAATGTGAAAAAAAATCAAAATCGTGATCCGGTGATTGGGGAAGGGTAATTTGGAACCCCATTTTTTTTTCATAAAAATTCAATATCTTGCTTAAAAATATTTTAAATATTTCAATATTTGGTTTTTGTTTATTAAAAATTGATATCCAACAAGGATGGTCTGTTTGACATTTACATTATAGCATTCCAATGGTCTGAAAACAGTTTTAAAGAATTAAAATGAAACAGTAATTTGAAAAAAATAAAAAAAAGCTTAGCAAAAACAAAATAAACAGTTATTGGCAGAAATCACATGCACAGTAGTCTTTTTCCGGTCCAGCACATTCGTTGTGTGCCCAACAACTGCACGTAACACATTGTACCCACAATTTCCCCTGGTCGCGAAGTTGAAAAAGTCTCATCGCAAAATAGGCATTTGGCATCCTCTTGACGTGGCTCATCTTCCCCAGCTGGGAGTTCAAAATCTGAATCTCCAGATTCAGCTGCCACAAAGTCTTCTGCTTCAGATGACTCATCAGAAAAGCTGGCAGATCCATTTCTCGCAGCTTTTTTTCTGTCTGGTTTGGATGTGATGGAGCCATGAGAAACACCTCCATATGTTGATGGCACATCTATATCCTCCGCTCTGTTTTCTTTTCTTCCTTTTTTGCTGCAACGTCCTCCTCCACGCCTATGTCCTGGAGCTCTCTCTGCAATGTCTTTTTTAGATAATTCCAGTTGATTTTTGTATAGTGAACCTGTCAACAGGGCGACTGTCATGGCTTTTCTCCCTCTAGTGGTTGTCCTCTTTATTTTTTCAGGCACTGGATGAATATCTTGAGGTGAAACTTGTGACAGTTACCCACCACCTTAGGGTTCCAAATATCCCGCATTCGTCATTTTGGATTAATGTTGATCTACCGTGTAACAACTTGTAGATTAATAACATGTTTCATTGGTTATTGGCAAAATAAGAACTGTACAACACATATATTGCACTAAAACTTAAGTTACCTACACTGTAGGAGACACAGAAAATATAAACACTTACCTCAAAAAAAGTTCTCGAAACCGCGTTCTGCACCAATCACTTATCTACGCTTCATCTAACTAGCAGCAAGCAACTGATGCGTCGAGCCTGTGGTCGAGGGGTGAGGACAACAAGTTACAAGTTCCACCTTGAGTGTGCGACATCTACCTGTCAGTGAAATGTCAGGATTCCAAATTACCGCCAGGGTTCCAAAATACCACCTTCTCCTCTACAGATGTAATTCGTAAGAAAGGAAAACGGAATTAATAGATTTTTAATCATGCAGATATCGAAAATTGAGAAATTTTCATTTTAAACTTATACAATATTTACTTTTAGAATTAATTCGCAACATTCCTGATTTTCTATTTTTACATATTGAAGAAATATTATTTATATTTCTAAAATTTTAATTTATTAGAGAAGTTACTGTGATGCTATATAAATTTCCACTCAATAAATTAATTTTTACAACTCCCAGCATATATTCTTAATAAAAAAAATTTCATTTAAAGTTTGCAGAGCAATTAAAATATAAATTAATAAAACTAATTAATATAAAGTAATTTCTACAATGAAATTTATAGATTTCAATGCTGTCACATGCCATTCTCTATATTCAATTCTCAACAGAGATACAATATTCAAATGAACAGCTACATCTAATTCTTAATATCTTAATTTCTGCATTTATTCAGCATTATTCTGTAGAATACGGCAGTATTCTGTATACTTATCTATTCACATTTTTTAACTATAAACAATAATTAACATAATATGATCTTAGCGACGTAAATCTTTCCATATTAGATAAATGTAAAAACAAAACTCACATAATTCTTCATAGATAACCGAATTTTCGGCGATTTATTTACTCTCCAATCGCCTTCTTCATAGGTTTAATAAATATTAAAAAGAATGAAAATTACAATAAAGTTAAAAACAATATGAAAACATCAGAATCCGTATGCTATATGAAAACAATTCAATACAGTTTGAAATTACATATAAACAAATAAATTTAATAAGTAGTAACACATTTATTATTTGTAATAATAACATATTGTAATATTAACAAAACAATGAGTCATTTTGTTGAAAATTTCTTTAATTTAGTGAATTGTTGTTCTTTAAATTTCAATCTTTCTCCTTGCAAAAAATAAGCTTTTGTCATCATTATAATCATTTCATCTAAATTTGTTCCTTCATATCTATTTAAACTTTCGATAGTATTCCTAATATACATGGCTTCCATATCTTTTCTAATAAACGTATTCGATTCTTTTTCTAAGATCATTACATCAGTCGACGGTGAATGTCCGAATCTGATGCAATGATCTGTTAGCTCTGAGACATTAACTTTTTTGTTATTTAAATACCCAGCATGTTCGGAGACTCGTTTTTCTAATGATTCTCGTTCTTTTCGATTCTCCTAAATATGAAGACTCGCAATTTTCACATTTAATTTTGGGTATTATGCCCATTTCATATTTGTTTTCGATTTGATTCAATCTTTCAATTAACATGTTTTTATTCAAATACTTCTGTATCATAACTTCAAATTACACACAAGAAATAATACTTTAATTCAAACTCATGCCGATATTTCGTCTTAACTTAACATTAAGACTTACTCATGGTTCTAAATATAAAATACAAATGAAAAGAAGAAAATTATTCTTAATTTAACAACATAAAACTTTCAACAACTGAACAACATTAAACCTTTGTAAACAACATCAAACCTTTGTTAAAAATAAAATAATGTTCAATAATAATAACAATAAAAACGATAATAACTATGAACAATAAATTGAAATCGGAAAGACAATATCATTGGTCGTAAACCTTTTATAAATCTCTAATATCTTTTACTTCGATTACTTTAATTTCTTTAATTTCTTTTACTATAATTTCTTTATTTCAATTTCACAATTTCTTTTATTCTTTTATTTTCCATTAATGATTTTCTAAAAATCCCTAACGATATCTCACTTACCTTTAGGGACCCCATTGTGAACATAGCATTTAATATTCAAGACGAAAGTAAAAGATTTATATTAGAATCCTGCCTTATAAATAGTTGTTATTGCTTTAATAGAGATAAATCCCTAAAGGTAAGTGGGATATCGTTAGGGATTTTTAGAAAGTCGTTAATGGAAAAATAAAATAATAAAAGACTAAAAGAAATTGTGAAATTGAAGTAAAGAAATTATAGTAAAAGAAATTAAAGTAAAGAAACTGTGAATTGAAATAAAGAAAATATAGTAAAAGAAATTATAGTAAAGAAATTAAAGTAATAGAAGTAAAAGATATTAGAGATTTATAAAAGGTTTACGACCAATGATATTGTCTTTCCGATTTCAATTTATTGTTCATAGTTATTATCGTTTTTGTTGTTATTATTATTTAACATTATTTTATTTTTAACAAAGATTTGATGTTGTTTACAAAGGTTTGATGATGTTCAGTTGTTGAATGTTTTATTTTGTTAAATTAAGAATAATTTTCTTCTTTTCATTTGTATTTTGTATTTAGAACCATGAGTAAGTCTTAATGTTAAGACGAAATATCGGCATGAGTTTTGAATTAAAGTATTATTTCTTGTGTGAAAACATGTTTTTAATTTTATTTTTATATGTGAATATGACGTTAAAACCAAAGTCTTGACATATTTTAGCTAACATGAAGGAATGTTTGTTCATGAACGGGAGGGAAATTCGTGTAATAGTATCATTGGCTGATTTGATCTCTTTAATAGAAAATTTGTTGTATTTTTGAATAACTTTTTCAATAGGATTACCTGGATATCCATTATTAATATAAACTTTTTTCATATTCTCCAAAGATTTTTGATACTGTGTTTCATTTGATGTCGTCTGATCTATCCTTTTTATATTATTGAAAATTTTATTTATTTTAATGTGTTTGGCCTGAGCAGATTGAAAATTTATAGTGCTTGTACTTGCGTATTCTTTGAGATATTTTACGTGTGGAATCAAATATTTAAAATAAAGAAATACCTACAAACACACAAATGTTCAGTTAAAAATTTTTGTATTTAAAATCTTAATAAAAAATAATAAAATATATACAATACGAATAAAATTTTTAAAAAGTCCTTGGACGTTTCAAAGGCACATGGCCTCTATCATCAGCAAGATGGTGTAACATTGGAAAGAATATGATTTATATAATGATTTTTATAATTTATGCAATTTTTAGTCCAATCGTATAGTTGGTTTTAAATGGCATTGCAGTCTTTCAGATGTTGTCAGCTATGATTCATTCCGGGTAGTCAACTATTCCTGTTTAGGGATGTTTGATGAGTCTTCTTACTTCCTTTTTGGAGGGTTCAACATCGTCCGTGTTCATGGTGTGATCTGTTGTCTTCTATTGTTGATTGTTGTTTCTTCTTTGTTGTTGTTTAGGTTGTCCATCCTACGTCGAAGTTTTTTTCTGAAAAATACTATTTGAGCAATATTTTTTTACATGGTTGTTTGATAATTTTGTATTGTAGGATGTTGATAAATTAATAAAAATTGACTCTTTAATCTTTCTTTTCTTATCATCTTTTTCATGGTCGATAATAATAGCTTTTTTAAAGTCTGGAATGTGGCTATTATTACACATATGTTTTGAAATCATAGAGGCATCCGTATTATATGTTTTGCAAGCATAGTCGTGGTTATATAATCGTTTTTTTAACGAATTTGCGTATTCTTTCCTAAAATGTTGGAATGTTAAATTTGTACCGTTTTTTTGAATTTTTATATTCTGATTCTCAGTTTCTAATTCTTTTGTAAATTTAATATCTTTATGCATTCTGTTAAATTTATTAATTAAAACATTCAATTGTTTCATCGTACCGAACCAAATAATTAGAATATCATCCGCATGTCTCATATATATATAGGAATCTTTATAATCATGAAGTATTTTATTTTCTGATTTGTTTAAGAAGAAATTACATAATGTCCCTGAAATTGGTGACCCCATTGGAAAGCCTTTTATTTGCGTATAAATCTTATTATTATGCTTGAAATATGTGTTGTTTACTATTAAATTTAGATAATGCTTGATTTCTGGTTCTTCATAACCCATTTTTAATATTATTTCTCTAAAGTGATCTTGGTCAAGTACACAATCGCTGGATCCTCCAGTGCCTGCATCCTTGGAAATGTGCGCAATTGCAAAAAAAACACTCGCCTAAGAAAACCTATATTGCTGCTCCTGGTGTGGAAATTTAAATTGGAAAAATGCAAAAAATAAATTGTTTAAATTCCATCATACTACGACTAGAATCCTAGCTGGACATTTTTACTCCTGCACGAATAAACTTGACTATTGATTCAATAAGCACCAACTTATTTCGTCATGCGATGGTTCACACAGTTAACTATAGTTTCTAACGTTCCTTGCATTATGTTGGGATATTTCGGGTGGTGGGAATTTCGCTAGGTTCACTAATGCTGCGCTAAATTCACTTCGCTGCTTTGACTGAACGAGCGGTTGGAATTACACTAATGTCACTGACATCTGACTAAATTCACTTCGCTACTTTGACAGAACGAGTGGCTGGAACCACGCTAAGTTCGCTGACATAGCACTAACTTCATTTCGCTGTTTCTAACTACACTAGTATGACACTTCGTAGCGGCGGCGTCTTGCTTTCCGGTGTCCCTATCACAACTAAAAGTCGCTGAATCTGTCAGTTAAGGTTGGTAAGCCTAATAGGTTACTGTCCTGCCTATCTAAAATGTAACGTTAACCATACTTATCTACGTGTTGCTGACGTTCTCGCTGTGCGTAACGGGAGTGGCGTAAGGCTACCCTGATGTGACTTTTTTTTAAACTAACGCTAACTAGAATTAACACAAAACTAACTCTGTATGCAGTTTGCGTTGTTTGGTTGGAGTATCTGGCAGAGGACTCGATGAAATCGTGGTGTAGTGTTGTACTCCTGTACTCCTGTCCTGTACTGTCTTCGTTGTAATGACACCATATTGAATAGCCATCCTCCGTGCGCAAAAAGTGACGTGCGACCATAAGCTAAACTATGAATCAGAATCCAGAACACTACAAATTTCCTAATAAGGCGGATTGATCTTTCGCGATTCCTGGAAGCACGAAGTTTTAGCTGTGTGTGACTCCTGACCAGCTGGGCTGTTGATCTTTCGATAAACGCAGGTGTTTTGAGAATTAATTTCTAAAGATAAATTTCTTTACTTTTAAAACGCCAAACTTTTGCCTTTCCAAATAACATTAAAAATACTTCAATATCTAACAATTTTAAAAAGTAAAATTAAATTAAATAGTTTCTTTACATCTAATTACAATATTTAGCCTTGCAAAACTAATTTACAATATTTTAGATCGCTAAATATGCATTTTGTCACAATATATATATATATATATATATATATATATATATAGTACATATACACGCACAGTCTTTTCTTTATGTGTCTTGGCTTCTCACCTGTCACTAATTTTGACTTTTCACCTTTTACAATTTAGACAGTCCGACCTGATCTGGTTTTGTACAATAATCTTTGTAGTTCCTTTGGTGGTGGGTGCACACTACTTCTGGCTCAGTAGATTTTTGTGTTGAGGGTATGCACACTACTTTTGGTTCTGGTTTTATATTAGCCTTTGTTGGTGTTAAATGATATGAACTCCTTCTGTATTATTGATTATCATGCTTTTTACTATATAGGATTTTGGTTGATTTGTATGATATTTGTATGATTTCTTCACCTTGCCAATTTCTAGGGCCTTGCTGTATTCGAACTTTTTGTCTTGTTTGCATTGACTTTCTTAGTTTGGTTTTAAAGCCTGCATAATACTTTTGTTTTGTACGATTTTGTTGTAGATTTGTAGAAACATTATTTTCAGTTTTTGGTTGAAAATCTGTTTGTGTAATTGTCAATAATGTTTTGTTCTTCTACTATAAAGTCTTTGTACTGGTGATGGTAAATTTTCTCTTGGCGTATTTCTCCAATTTAATAAAGCTAAGTAGATATCTGTATTATCTTTATGACATTGCTTTATCATATTTTATCTGTTCGCACGTAACATTCTGCTAATCCATTTGATCTAGCATATTTTGGACTTGATGTTTCATGTTTGAATTGCCAATCTTTTGCAAATTTTTGAAATTCTGTCGATGAGAACTGTGGACCATTGTCACCTTCTAAAATTACTGCTATTCCGTGTGTAGCAAGCCATTTCTTTAGTATATTTATCACTGCTTTGGTATTGGTTTGTTGTAACACTTCAAAATCTAAATAACCTGAATAGCTATCTACTAATAATACATATATTTCACCATTGGCATTCAAAAAGATCAGTAGCAACTCTTTCCCACGGTACACTTGGAATAGGTTTCACTATGATCGATTCATGTGTATTGTTTTTCTGCATGCTTTGGCAAATACGACATGATTGAATGTATTGTTATATGTCTTTTGTTACTCCTATCCAAAATACTGCTTCATGAGCTCTTTTGACTGAAGCTGTGATGCCTAAATGTCCTAAATGTTTATTTTTCAAAAATTTCGATCGTAAAGATGTTGGTACCTTTTCATTTTTAAATAAGATGCCATCATATTCTGAAAGTTTTTCTCGAATTGTCCAATATTTTCTCATGAGTTTCTCGTGGTACTTCTGGTCGTCCATTTCTAATGGTATGCTGAAGTATACACAATTCTTCATCTTTTAATGTTTCTAATTTTAATTCTGCTAAAGCCTGTTGCGACACAGGAATTACTATATATACCTCTAATTGTTCTTGATCACTTTCAGTGTGGTTTTGACAATCTCTGCTCAAAGTATCTGCTATTTGAATATCTGTATTTATATCAAATTCTTCATTACAGTTTTAAACTCTTTTTATTAACTGCAATTTGATACAGGTATCCTTACTTAGGATTGGTGTTACTTCTGAATCTACTATTATGGATTTCAATTTTTGATTCAGTTTTTAACTTTACAGTTTAAGTAAGCTTCTTCCACTACTGATATAGCATGCCTAGTGAAAGATATCTTTTGACATTCGAATCTGTCACTTGAGCTTTAAGTTGTTTTGCTACTGACAAGGATACCACATTACATTGTGCACCTGAATCCAGCGTAAATTTGACAGCTACAGTTCCAATTATTATTTTTTCAAACCAATCATCTCTACTTTCATTGGTTATGTATGCACTTACATACAATGAGTGAGAAGATTCATCTTCATATTCATCTATTTGATTAACTGTAGATTCCATTACAGTGTTATTAAAGTTACGAGTCTTATACATTTTAGCAAAATGCCCTTTCTTTTTGCATTTATTACAAATTCTTCTAAATGCCGGACAGTTCTTTCTTTGATGACTTGATCCGCATCTTTTACAAATTGGAAGTTAACTGTTGTTGTGTATTTTTTATGTAAATACTTATATTTCTTATTAGCATTGAATTAACTGCAGGTATCATACTATCTTGCATTTCGTTGATTTGTTTACCTGCTTGTTCACTAGTATGACAAATTGTTATTACCTGATCTAAAGTAAGTAGATGTTCCGCTAATAAATTTTTTCTTACTTTATCTGATAAAATTCTATATACTATTTTAACTCGAAGTAAACTTTCTTCTAAATTTCCAAATTTACAATGCTTAATATCTGTTCTAGCCTTTGTAATAAAATCATCAAAATTTTCTCTTACCTTTTGTTTTAGCTTGAAGAACTTATATCTTACTTCATATACATAAGATCTTCTAGAATAATCATCAATAAATGTTATAATATAATTTACATTTCTTGATTATTGATTTTTCAATGGATCAAATACATCCGAAAGTACTAAATACAATATTTCACTGGATTTTGTTTTATTAATTCTCTTGTAATATATTGTAATATTACAATATTTACAAGATTAATATTACATTGTAATATATATATATATTTATCTTTTAATTTGAAACATGTCCTAGATTTTGATGGCATAAAATCAGTTCCATCTTTGGTTTCTGTTAGAGCTATAATTCTACTTATATTTTTCACTAGAATGCAAATTACTTACTATGCAAGTTATTATACATAATGTATCCTATCGTTGACACCTTATTAAATATTGCTTGGATTTGAGCCCTTTTTATATCATTTCTGGTTAGAGGTCCCCCCCCTCACCATCTTTTCCTATCTTGGGCTACTCGATGCCACGTGGTTCAATTCATCATCTGACCATCTTCTTCTGGTCTCCTTGGATTTCTTTTTCTTTCATGAGATCTCCACTCAGTAATAATTTTGGTCCATTATTAATTTTCATTGTTGCAACATGTTCTGCCGATTGCCATTTGATCTTCAATCTTTTTTTCTTATACATCAATGAATTTAGTCTCGTATTAACAGCAATATTTCTCCTTTTATTTTTTAATTTTAGTTGTAATAAGGATTTATTGTAATTTGGAAGAGAGTTGGCTGTTTTCAGATTTTCCTTTACTGCATAGTATTTTTTTCAGTTTTCCAAATGAGCTCCATACCAATTTTATTCTTTTATTTTTCTGCTTGATTTTTTTTTATGTATTGTTAATTTTTTCCCAAGTATATGTATTCGTCAACGACTTCAAATTCTTTTTCATTTATTTTGACGTTGTCTTTTGTAATGCATTTTTTTGCTGTATTTATCATCAATTAGAGTCTCTCAATTTTCCTTACTTTTTTTTGTAATTTATCTTATTATATTAGGTTGATATAATGGTAACTCTTTATGAGATTGGCCATGGTTCTTCTCTGTAGGTCATTAAGGAATTATGCACCGATTAAAAAGTTTTACTCTGTTTTCAGCTTTTGTTTTGCTCCATAGTAATTTTTTCAGTTTTCATAAATCAGCTCTATCCCAATTTTATTCTTTTTTTTTACCCTTCTTCACTGATATGTATTCATCAATTGTTGGAATATTTTTCTATTTTATTTTGATGTTGTCTTTTATCATATGGTACTATTTTTTGTGGTGCTTCTTTTCAATTTTGTTTTTTCTTGGTTGATTTCCAGTTCTATTTCTTTTGCTATTAAGGTTAGTTCTTCCACCATTTCTTTTAATTCGCTTCTATTTTTGGCTATGATTTCAATGTCATCTGCAAATCTTAAATTTTTATTACTTTTCATATTTATATTTATTCTTTTCTGTGTTCAATTTAGTTTGCTCATCGAATGTTCTTGGGTTAATATAAACACGTT
>JAFIDM010079715.1:0-13426 GCA_023159025.1 Thereuonema tuberculata | reverse complement strand
AACTATATATACATAGAACCAAAAACCGAAACTTCTAGCTTTTCGTTCCTATCCAATTTTTTCATCTCCTTTACAAGCATTGTTTTGTACTTTCGTTTAAAGTCAAGAATTATCCCTTGATCTAAAGGCTGAAGAAGTGCAGTTACATTTGGAGAAAGAAATATAATTTCGATCGGTTTTAAATTTTCGGGTTGATTGTGGACATTACAGTTATCGACAATGGTGACAACATTTCTTTTCTGACGCGAAAACTGAGAATCCAGTTTACGAAGATGTCGTTCCCAAATCGCTGTAGTCATCCATGCATTTGAATTTGCTTCGTATTCAACTGGAAGGGATTTAACGTTCCTAAAGCAGCATGGCTTTTTGCTTTTGCCTATCACAAGGGGTTTAAGTTTCGCATTTCCACTCATATTAGCTCCAAGCAGAAGTGTCAGGTGTTGTTTGCTTGCTATTCCAGAAGTGCACTTTTCACCCTTAAATGACAAAGAGTTTTATGAGCCAAAAGACAGTAAAATAAGCCTATTTGATTCACATTAAAAACATTTGATGCATCAAACCTAGATAAAATATTTTTGAGAAAATGTCTTTTTCTAGTCTTCTATAGCATCATCATCAACACTGCTGCTTCCCCGCAAATCGTTTTAAAAGAAAGGCAATATCTGTCTTTGAAACGTTTCAGCCAACCATTGCTGTCGCCGAAATCTTCAATGTTCAACTCCTTAGCAATTTCCATGGCATGGTCTTGAGAATCACGGCAGAAATCGGCACATTTTGCGATCTGGCATGTTTTAGCCATTGAACTAAAATATCCTCGATCTCGTCAAACTTCGATTTCCTCATTCTCTTTCTTTTGTCTTTGCAGTCAGCGTCTTCAATTACTTGTTTCGATAAAAGAATATCGTTTAATGTAGTCCTGGGAATATGGTGGCTTTGGCAAAAGCTGTTTTCGAAATATTTGATTTTTCAAAAAGTGCAATTAAGTCTTTTTTTTCTTTAAAAGATAACGAGGTAAGTTTTCGTTTCCCTGATATGTTAAAAACCGAAATCGAACCACGCAATTGCAAGAGCAAAAATAGTTCTTAGGGCGGGGCTTACTCGCTATGAAATGAAGTTACACACAGGAGCGGTCAAGAAAAACTTCTACACTCGATAGAGTCGCAGAAAATGATTCACAGAGTCGTTTAAATGATTAGCAGCGAAATTCCAAGAACCCAAATCCCCCGAAGGGGTAGGAAATGAATGAAGTGATAGGCGTGGTAATAAAATTCCCCGTAAAGGCTTGGCTTTCTTAAAGTGAAGGGCGGGCTGAAAAGACAACACAATGGTATGCAAAATGGAGAAGAAAGATGCTTTTGGCCATTTTTGAGGGTGACGAGTTATCCGGAGTAGAATTAAATTTGGTGAGGGGTAAAGGAGGGTTATTTTACATTATTGTGTATGACGAATGAAAACGACGAAAGAAAAACGACGGGACGAAAGAAAAACGACGACTTAAATGGAATGACGACTTATGCGGGTGACGACTTAACGAGGTTTTAACTGTATTTAGTATTCAATGTTATTTCAATTGTTGAATGCACTGGTATGTAGTTGGCACTAGAATATTACAAACATGGTTAACTCATTATGGTTGGCGCAGCTTATCCGCAGCTGCTTTTGCGCCATTAAACACCAACCAACCAACCAACTCATTATGGGGAATCATCAAGCCCTACGTGTCCGAACGTCGATATGCTAGAAATAACGAATTGTACAATGCAGTTGAGGACGCATTTCGAACTCCCACACCGGATATGCTCAAAAAAATGTCAAGTAGGACGTGACGGCATATAAACTTGTGTGTACAGCGTGATGGCGAGCACATAGATGTATTGGACACTCAATGTGTAAGTATTTTGATAAAATATGGCTACCAATTAAGGGATATGGGAACTTCACAGCCACACTATACATATTTCCCAGGCCCTATTTCCCGCTCTCAGTTAGGGGAGAACGCAATATCATCAGTTGCAAGAAATACTGTGCTAGTCATGAACGGAATGCATGACAACCATGTCTGTGAAAAGTTGAACTTAAGACTGAAAAAGAGAAAGATTAATCCTGCTAAAAATGCCTCTAATGTCAATAAATGATAAATAATACAACATATATTGCTAATGTATACATTATATACTACATCATCTAATATACCATTTCGTCTATTAATATAAAACTTTCTTTGGTATTGCGTAACAATTGTCATTGAAATGTTAAAAGACAGTTTCGTTGTAATAACGCTTCAAATTCAGAATAGATAAAAGGACCCGCCAACAAATGGATCTACCACAGAAGAAACCGGAATTTTGGATAAATAAGGATATTCAGTTGATATCAAACAACTAACTATAATAGCCATTGAGTCACTAGCAGTTGAAGAGTAGACCGGATTTGATAAACATCTTTACCAGTTGCCACTGTGTGAAAAAGATTAACGAATTAAAGATTAACGAATTCCTATAACCTAAAAAAAATAGAAATATATTTCTCCTGTTTTGTAGAAATTTGAAAAACGTTAGGAGAAACTGTTCGTTCTTATTAAGTATGACACTAAAACTCTTAATTCTCCTTTTTTTTACATCTCTTTATTGTCTATAATCCTCTTTGTTTCAACTGATTTGAATTTGTGAAAGTAATGTAAATGTGTCATACTCACAAAATTGGGCAAAACCTATTTATAGCTAATAACATTGTTATTAATGCAAATCCGGGTACGGATATTTGTTCTTTCTCTAAAGAACTTAAAATTATTTGAATTCTAGCAAAAAATCCTGCATAAATGTTTCAAAAGAGTTCCAAAAATCACCAATCACAAACATGGTTATGTTAACCGTCATTAAAAAATTTCATTTGACGGACAGCGTTCTGACATAGCGCCAAGACTGCACCGGACATTTTAGTTATAGTTATAGTGACAGTAAATGCGAATCGAGGAAGGCTTCTCCAGCAAATGTTATAGTCGCCTAATAGAAGACATCGGCGACTATAAAAATGAATCTTAGTTAAATATCTACGAGACGAACGTTCAAGGAAATTGATGGTAAGATACAGACCGGACAATAACTGAGCAATGCCGACAAGGACGCGAGAATCGCTAACTGTGCGATGATCTAAGCAATGGCATACAGTGATGAAGCGTTCCTGTCAATTATCTAGTTTGCTTTTGAACCCATATTCATTTGAATAGTTTCATTAATCGACACACAACTCGCTTTCTGGATTTGAACGAAAAGACATCATTGTGGAGAAACCCCATCCATACTATGTTAGTAGCAATATGGTGTGAGTTGTCTGCAAACGGCATCTTGGGCCCTTATTTTCTTGAGGATGATCTTGCCAATCTTCTGACTGTGAATCAGGTTCGATAATGAATAAATATTGTCATATCATTTATGAGCGATCTCATCAGATTCTGTCGTGCACGTAGCCTGCCACTTCAGACGCAGTGGTTGGAACAATGATGGGGGCCATTTGCCACACTCAGCAGCTGCGTGAATCAAGGGCTCGTAAGGAACTCCATTGCAGAAATCACCACGAACTCAGCCAGCCTCATGTCGACATGGAACCGTCGAACAGATGGCTGACGAGTGGTGAGCTGTTTGGGGAGACCGAAAGGTTCATGATCGCGATACAGGACCAAGTCATTTAACAAGAAAAAGAAGCATAAAACTGCACACAATTAAAGGTTCACTGAGCTATTTTTGGATTTTCTGTGCCGGAAATCCAAGACAGATCCGTTTCGAGATTCCCATCTCTCATCGGTTGGGTTCGTCCAGCCCTCAATAACTCAGTAGAATCAAAAGAAACATACAGAAAGAACAAGTCGACAAAAAAATGGCCCTTAAGCTAAAAGAACATCACAATATAAATTAAGAATAAAAAGGGCAAAAAGTAATCCCCGCTAGCACTAGGATTAGCATGTAAAGGATTATGGGTTTCCGGCACAGAAAATCCAAAAATAGGTCAGTGAACCTTTGTGTGCGGTTTTATGCTTCTTTTTCATGTTATATTTCCTTCCCGCACGTTAATTTGACTATTAGGACCAAGTCATTCCCATTCGCAACTACAAGAAACACATTCTTTACGATGCAATCACGCATGACGACACATGCAGGAAATGCCACACTACGCATGAGACCATTGAGAATACAATATCAGGCTGTCCCCTTCTTTCTCAAACAGACTACCTCCACCGACACAATCAGGTGGTGTCGATCGTTCTTCAACAGCTAGCACACAAACACTCACTTATTAAGATCCACCATGTTGTCTATCCTGCGGAAACCCAAGGTTTGAAACTTCTAAATAATAATAATAATTAATATTATTAAACTTAATGCTTTATTTTATTAGACAATTTTTAATGCTGCATTTTTGTCATTTTTAGATGTTTGTCAAGAATTGGAAATTCTTAGTTAAAGAAACCAGAAGGAAACTGAACTTTAAACAAAACCAAAGATTTCCTAAAAGTGAAATTGATATTCAACAAAACCCGTTAAGATCATTACAAATTCAGAACATAAGAGGATTGAAACGGTCACCAGATGCAAATTCGAAAGTGTTATTTTCTATTAGCATTTCAGGATTAGATAGACTTTTGAACAAAAACTTTGGGATCATTCTGAAAATGTTTTGGCTGATGTCTGTGATCATAGCTGCTGTTTTTTGTGGTTATCAAATAACCGAAACAATTACGAATTTCTTATATCAATTTCCAGATGTTATGGCATTATACGAAAGAAACACATCCATAAAATTTCCCAGTTTTACATTTTGCCCTGCTGATCCTTTCCTCTATGCCGAATCAATTTTTCAACTTAAGCGAAGATATGTATGGGAAAAGAATATAACAGACGACAATCCAAGCAACATTTCTCTATTCCAGTTGCTTGAACTGCCTGATGTCAATGTAACAACGCTCTGGGATTTAACGAAACAAAAAGAAATGAGTTTAGCTAGTTATAAGGTAAGTAAAACTAACTGAGACATTTATAAATAGCCTAATAAGTATAACTAGATGCACAAGATGAGTAAAATTTTACTAAATAACTAGAATAGAAAAAAAACTTTCTGCAAATAATTCTGCAATCTTCATGTTATCATCATCATCATCACCTATAGCGCTACAGCCGTGTGTGAGTTTTGGCCTCCTCGATAACGAGGCTCCATTGTGCTCTGTTCTGTGTCATCGGTCCCCAACCAACAATATTTATCCTTCTCAGATCTTGTATTACGTTGTCAAGCCATTTCATTCTTGGTCTCCCTTTCTTTTTCTTGGCATAGATTTTGGTACTGAATACTTTCTTTGGCATTTGGGAGTCTTCCATCCGCTGAATATGTCCAAACCATTGGAGTCGCGAGGATTTAATAAATCTTTGATAAATCTAAATCAAAATATCTTGATTTCCCAGTATATTATCTATTTCCAGATTATATCGTATTCTCCCTTCATTATTCTTAAAGACAGGACCATACATTTTTCTGATAACTTTCCTCTCAAATCTTCTTTCTTGGTCAGCCTCTGTCAACGTCTATGTTTCACTGCCATATGTTACAACTGGTGTAAGGAGAGTTTTGTAGATAGTCATTTTTGCAGTTCTATTGAATCGTTTATTCTTCAATAGGTTTGTGTTTGTGAAGTAAGATTTGATGCCAGCTTGTATCCGATCTTTGCTGGCGGTGATGGATCGCCCTTCATTGTCTATTAGGCTACCAAGCTATTTGAACGTTGTGACAGATTGAAAAGTCATCTCTATTTTAAGGTCTTCAGTTCTTCTTCTTATTTTATTGGCAGACATTTTCAGGTATTTAGCTTTCGTTGATAAGCAATCCAATTTCTTATCTTCCGCTGCAATTTCTTTAAGGATCTCAATCAATCTGTGCTTCGTCCTCGCTATAATTCCAGTGTCATCAGCATAGGCACAAATTTGACTAGATTTTTTGAGAAGGGTGCCTCTTTGGTCAACTGATTTGATAGCTCTGTGTAGTACTATAATGAAAAGAGTTGCGGAAAGCCTATCTCCCTGCCTAACTCCTTTATTGATGTCAAATGGGTTGCTTAATTTATTATCCACCTTGACTTGCGCTTTTGACCCATTCATTGTCATCATAACTAGTCGTATTAGTTTCTTTGACACGCCTAGATCTTCTAGTGCTTCTTTAAGTTTACTTCTTTTAACGTTATCAAAGGCTTGTTGGAAACGTATAAATAATATATGAAGGTCAATATCGTATTCCTAGCATTTTTCCATTAATTGCTTCATTACAAATATTTGATCAGCAGTGCCTTTATTTTCTCTAAATCCAAATTGATATTCACCAATCTTATTTTCAGTTGTTTCCTTCAGTCTTTCCTGTTAGGACGTTAGGATTTTGTATGCAGTGCTAAGGAGCGGGATACCACGGTAATTATTGCATTCCATCTTGTTCCCTTTTTTGTGAATTGGGCACAGCACACCCTTCGTCCTGCTATCTGGCATTTTTTCTTGTTTCCATATTGATTGTACGATCTCAAATATGATTGTATTAGTGGCCTCGCCTAAATGTTTAAATAATTCAGCTACTATATTATCTTAGACAGGTGCTCTATTATTTTTCATTTTCATATTAGCATTTTTTACTTCACCTTTTGTTGGCATTTGTACATCATCTTCTTTCTGATCCTCTTCTCTTTGATCTTCTCTAGCTTCTAGTGTATCTTGCTGCCCTTCATCATTCAATAGTTCTTTGAAGTGCTGTGTCAATCTTTCTAAGACTTTCTCATCCTCTACCAATATTTGTCCATTTTTATTTATGCATCCATTTATTCTGGGTTGAAAACCTTTCGTCATCTTGTTTACAGCTGCATAAAATTTCCGGCTCTCTTTGCTAAGCTGATCAATTTCTTATATTTTTTTCTTAAACGCGTCTATCTTTTTCTTTTTTAAGGTTTTATTAGCATCTCTTCTAAGATTTTTATATTTTTCAACATTACTTCTAGTGTTTGTGTCAGCATTCTTTCCCTAGCTTTGTTTTTTGCTTCTTTTACTCTTAGGCATTCTTCATCAAACTAGTCTTTGTTTCTCTTACGGTCTATTTCGCCCACGATCTCCTTGTTCGTTTCAATTATAATCTCTTTTACTACATTCCATTTTGTGTTAATATCAGTTTCATCTTTATTGGTAATCACTTCGTCTTTTTCTTTAATCTTTTCTGTTAATGTATTTTGATATTTTGTCAAGGCTGTTGGATCTTTCTTAAGTATGTGTGTATTCCATTTGGTTGTTTTTGATCTTCTCAACTGTAATACGTTTGACATCTTCCCTCTAATCTTTGCTCTTACCAGGTAGTGGTCTGAAACACAGTTTGGCCCTCTGCAGCTTCTCACATCTATTACAGATGAATAATGTCGTGCTGAAACCAGAATGTGATCTTTTTGATTTACCTCTGCTGCGAAATTGGTGCAGAACGCATAGTCAGTAAACAGAGCACGAGAAGAAATTAGGCTTAATAAAGTTAAAATGATTTATTCCGTCGGTCATTAAAACAATTTCTTGAAAACTTATGTACAATTATTTTGTTTCAAAATAAAAATGGCTCACTTTAGAGTACTGAACTTTCAATTTCAATATCCTCAAGATTTTACACAGTTCTCACTAAAGGCAATTACAACTAGAATGATTTAAAATAATTCCTATAATTGGAATTAACTTTATAATATAAGTAGCACGCTTCTTTAGTAATTTGATAGCACTGCTATAAAGTATCATTAAAAAGTTAAAGTATCCCACTTGCAGGCCTACAAAGGCCTACGGGGGTGGCTAGAGAGTAGGCTCCAGCATTCACGACCTAACGGGACGATATGAGGTCGGGGGGTCAGCCCGACTCCCGCCCGCCTTTAACTCCCGGGAAAGAAACCCGGTACCCATTCTAGAGAGGGCTGGGTAGACCCTAGGACCCGTTTGGAGGAGAAAGGAGCGTGAAAAAATTCCCGCACTCCGCCGAGGTCGGGCACCGAACCCGCCACCTCCAACCCGCAGCCAAGCACCCTAACCCACTCGACTACCGGGCCCATATAAAGTATCATTACTACTATTAAATGTACTCCCCATTTAATTATTCCATTTATACGTCTGAGAGTTATGGTTATTCTAACACAAACTATTCTACTTAATGGTTTATTTCTATTCACCTGTATGAATCAACGAAAACAGAACTTCGGTTTGTCAATTCACTTGTATGATAAATTCTATTTAAATAATTGATGGCTCCTTTCACTTACACCTAGTGTGATTAATATCTTAGAAGCACTTAGCATAATGTCAATCCAATTATTTATAATGGCTTAATAATTTCACCTATGATTATATAAATAATATTAACGTCAATATCAACTCAAAGTTCTCTGCCGATGAATATTCACTTCGTACTGCCTTCAAATAATACTTTGCGTTAACGAACGCGTGTCGCATCCAAAATGTAATGAATAATTGATTACTTACAATTTGGAGTCTTCATTGGCTTTTCACCCGTGCTAAGGTAAATCCAATTGCAGTAATTAATCCACCGCCAGGCTTCAGTCCAGTAGTAAATTCGGTCCGGAATCCTCTACGATGAACTTGTTTGAAAATGGCGCACTCAGTTGACGTCAGGTGATTCGTTCTTCCCTCGAAGCAATGGAACAGCTCAATACGTCGAAATCCAACGGTGCATTTATTAATCAGGTTTTTCTGAAGGAATTACTTTTACGGAATATCTTCTTCCGATAATAAATTAAGAGTTCTATTTGATCCCTCCGAATTATTCGATAACCTTCCTTCAATGAGAATACTTAAATTCGCCCAGTTCCGGTATTCCAGGTAAGAATCACTCGTCCCTTCTCTTTGTGAAATCGTCCTTCCAGGCTTCTATTAACGGCTTGGATAATATCGTTTACTTCACTTTGAGAAATAATAAATAATAAAGAATTCAAATGACCCTTCTATCTTCGGGTGACGGGTTGGTTCTCCCTCTTCTTACTGGCACTCACTATATCGTATAAAACAATGTTTCCGTTTCGTCTCAGTCTTCTAAGTTAAACTCCTTGTTACTAACAATAACCTTTCTTCGAGACTGCCGCATCTCTCACACTTTGTCACTAACTTCGTGACTTACTTGTGTCAATTCTGATAGGCAGCTGTCTTCTCTTGAGACGTCTTTCATACTGTCTCTCTCTCACTGTCTGACACACCTTCACCAAGTCTGTGTTTTTAAAATGAGACTTCCCTTCTCCTTATCTCACGTAATCTCTCGTTATGTCTCTTGCCTCATTTATATATTCAAATTAGTATCGTAGTTGTCTCTTACAACTTCGAGAGGAAAAAAAAAACTTTTCAAGCGCATATCCTTCTTTTAATTACTTCAATTAATTTATTTTTTTAAAATTTACTTTAACTCTCGCAACATAAACCTACCCTGCTTGAACTGTTATTTTTTTTTTATTTGACATTACTATAAACTCATTAGTTTGTCATCTTCATCATATTAATAAAATTTAGATGACTGAGTTTATTTAAAGCTTTGGTTAACCCATCTGCTATGTTCTTATCAGTTGATATATATTGAACTGATATTTCATTTTTGTCAACAGCATCTTTAATAATATGGAACTTCAGATCTATGTGTCTACTCCGACTCCTATTGATGTTTTCGGTTGCAAGCTTTATTGCAGCTTGATTGTTGCACTTCAATATATTCGGAGGAGTTACATAATCAGATTCATTAAGTTCAATTAATATATTTTTCAAGGCTTTAAATTCAGTCACTGCCAATGACATTGACACGTATTCAGCCTCTTGGGAAGAAACCGCTACGATTTGCTGTTTCCTTGACAGCCAATGAATCGGTCCTTCACATAAAATCATAATGCATCCTGATGTCGATTTGCGGTCGTTAAGATCATCCGCCCAGGTTGCGTCACTGTATACTAGACGTTGTTTACTTGACTTGGAATATGCTAACTTAAGTTCTTTGGTCTCTTGTAAATATCGGAGTAATCTTTTTAATTTCATAAAGTCTAAATCGGTCGGATTGTTATTCTTCCTAGACAATTTGTTTACAACAAAAGTTATGTCAGAACGACTGGTATTCGTTAAATAATTTAAACTTCCAATGATGCTTCGATATTTAGTTTGTTGGTCACTTGTCAATAATTTTCCAGTTTCTTCCTTTTTTGCTATTAGCAATTCCCATAGGAATGCAAGAACCTTTGCAATTCTCTAAATCATTTTGATTTAATAAATCTTCTATAAAACTTTTCTGACTTATTTTTAGTTCACCTTTTTTCATATTGTAATCTATATACATCCCTAAGAATTCTTTAATAGGACCTAAACGTTTTATTTTGAAAAATTTTTCTAGATCATTTTGAACGTTTATAACCTTACTTTCGCTTTTGCTCATTATAAGTATATCATCTATATATACTACCAAAATAACCTTGTCACCTGTAGTATTATCTAGGTAAATACATGGATCAGACTTGATACTGACGAAACCTATTAATTTTAGTTTCGATCTTAACTCCAGGAACCATTGTCTTCCCGCTTGTTTCAGGCCGTAGAGAGCTTTGTTAAGTAGAACACCGTCATATTTAGTTTTATCATAAATGACACCTTCTGGCATTGTGAGATATATTTCTTCGTTTAAATCACCATGAAGGTACGCTGAATTTACATCACATTGTTCTACATGCCAACGTTGATCAGTTGCCATTGCTAACAGGAGTCTTATACTGGACATACTGGGCGTGGGTGCGTATGTCTTATCATAATTTACAAATCTTTTCTGCGTGAATCCATTCACGACTAATCTTGCTTTGTATCTCTTAATCTTTCCATCTTTGTTGTATTTCAGTTTAAAAATCCATTTTGTAGTTAATGGAATAGCGTAGCTGGGTATCTTTACATTCTTCCAGGTTTCATGATCATAAATACTCTTCAATTCTTCATTAATAGCCCTATTCCAATCTTCGTTGTTATTACCAGTGATTGCTTCTTTATAGTTTTTAGGTTCCTTAACTTGAGCAAGAAAGGTTTTTACAACCGTTGGTTTAGTAATTTTCCCGGACCTAAGATACATAGTTCCTTCTTCAGTTCGGGCCTTATCCAATTCTGATTCACTTTCGGTATCAGAATCCCTTTTCGGTTCATCCTCAATTTCTTCTGATGATGACGACGACTCAGATTAAGAGTTCTGCTTCATTGAATGAATCAATCTATTATATTCTTCTGGATAAGTTTTCTTATTCTGAAGTAATTTAATCCCAGGTACATTTTCATTTATGAAGACATTACGTGACTCATGATCTTTTCCTCAGGTATCCAAATCCTATAACCTCTTATATTACTGGCGTATCCAACCATGATTCCCTGTTGTGCTCTTTCATCAAACTTACTTTTCCATTTAACTTTAGGAGATTTAACGTAAGCTGATCTGCCAAACTTTCTCAGATGACGCACACTTGGATCGTACCTCCTCCCATTCCATAGTTTGAGTGGAATGCGGTTATTGATTGATTCATGAGGGGTCCGATTTATCAAATAATTGGCACTTTGAACAGCGAATATCCAAAAATTAACAGCTAGCTTTGATGCCGTCAGAAGAGTACGTGCACAATCCATGAGGTACGGTTGTACCGCTCGGCTATCCCATTATTTTGAGGGGTATAAGGGAAGATATCATATGTTTGATTCCTCGCTCCCTTAGAAATCTGGTCAGTTCTGTATTTATGTACTCACGCCCTTGATCGGACATTATTGCTTTAACCTTACATCCCGTTTGTCTTTCGGCAAACTCAATAAACTCCTCTGTTATTTTGGTTACATCGTCTTTACTCTTCATAAGATAAATAAAAGATCGCCTGGTATAATCATTATAAAAGTTAGAATATACTGTACTCTATAATAGTTAGGTACTTTTATAGGTCCACACACATCTGTGTGTACAATTTCTAATACTTTAGAACTTCTTATGAAATTTAATTTTCTATGATCAGCATCCGTGAATTTGGCCTTTTTGCAAGATTCACATACTTCTCTAGGATTTATGTTAATGGGATCTATTCCTCTTAACAGTTCATTCCTTTTAATGACTTGAAGTTTACGGTAAGATGGATGACCTAAACGTTCATGCCAGAGAGTTGCACGATCTTGAGGCACTTTTGTAAACGTTTTATGCTCTTCTTTGTAAATAGATACATTAGCCTAATACAGGTTTGAAACTAATGCTGCTTGCATAACCATTTTGCGATTCCAATCAAATACTAAATATGATTTACCTCGTAGGTGTTGCACAAATCCCTTATGCGCTAATTGAGTAGAGGCTGTTAAGTTTATCCCTAAATTTGGCACATGAAACACATTCAATAATTTTATTGTTACAAATTCACCACTTGGAATGTTGCACTTTAAATTTTTTTCCTTTTCCTATAGCACCATGGTTTCACCGACGCACCATGTATTTCCACTTTTTTACTAAACGTTTCATATTCTACGAAACTTGATTTGCTACAACAAATATGATTGGTTGTGGCGCTATCCATCAACCAGGTTTCACTACTTATACTAGCTAGCATGCATTGATTTCCTTCACTCACTGTAATACCCGTGTACGTTCTTTTATCAGTGTCACGGTCTTTATCATTTTCGTTTACTGATTTAACCTTACTACCACTGGCAATAGTTTCTCCTTCTTTCTTTTTGACTTTACAATTTCTAGCCAAATGTTCTACTTTGTTACAGTTGTAACATTTACGTTTCTCTTTATAAGGTAATTTCGTTTTAGTCAACTTAGTTTTATAAGCCTGTATAGCACTATCATTACTTGAACTATTCACATTCGGTTTTCTTCTATCAATTTCATAGATGATTCTATCCACGATTATTTCGAATGTAAACTGGGGAGTATCTTCGGTCAACACTAATCCCTGAGCTATCGAATCGAATTCTGAAGGTAATCCGGACTGTACCATCCAGCATAGCTCTTCTTCATCCAACGATCCACCTATTTGATTTAGCTCTCTCATTATTAATTTAATGTTGATTAAATCTCTTTCTAAGAGATTTCTTCTTCTAAGAGATCTCTTTCTTCTAAATCTCTTTCTTTCTAATCAACTATTTCACAAAAATCAGTTGATAGATATATTTTACGTTTTAAACGTGATATTCTCAATTTATCTAGTTTATTATATCTGCTATCAAGTTCTTTAATCAGCTTACTGGGGTCTAGTTCGTCTTTAACTACTAATTTGAATCTATCTTCTAATAATTCAAATATCGTCCCATACGCTTTTTCCGATTCATTTTTGAGGATTCTCTTTTCTTTCTTATCACTAATTTGATCTATTTCCTCAATAGACAAAGTAGCAGCT